>PVLA01002013.1:0-301176 GCA_004027455.1 Hydrochoerus hydrochaeris | reverse complement strand
GGGGGAGGGGGAGGGGAAAAAGAGGTAGAAGAGGAGGAGGAAGAAAAAAATGCCTAGTGAATTTATTAGCACAAACATTTAGAGACCTCAGAAAAATACATGTTGAACCCCTGATAAGAAACAAGAAATGAGCTGAATACCAAGTGTGGGACTGGAGCAGAAAGTACAGTAAAGACAATCTGAGTCCAGCTGGGGCATCAACATGTGAGCAGATAAAGAGGTCTTACTGTCACTGTCATCCACCACTTGCTAAGCCCTGACTGTATGTTGTGCATTGCATAGACATTTTATATGTACTGTCCTCAGTTACTGAAATGATTGTCTTGCCAGTGAAATTTAGAGGGCCTGGTGGTGGACTTCCAGACCATGCGACTAATACATGGACTGCGTTGGATTTGAACTCATGCTCTCTGCTTCCTATCTATGAGCCTCTTACCACCCAGTTAGCTGTAAGAGTCAATCACAGAGCCCTGGGGAGTCTGGGTTGGTGGGTGGTCAAGGCAGGGAATGAGGATGCAGAGGTGGAGTTGGGGTTAGTGCAGCTGAGGGAGAGAGGCCAGATCTGTGCTCTCATCACAGCAGCATAGCCTGGGCCTAAGGGGGGTGTGGGAAGCACAGTGGGAAGAGTGCAAAGGGCCACCCTGGCTTGCGCATGATTGTAAACAGAAGAGTGTGACCGTGTGAATTCCAGAAAGACAAGTTGAAGGGGGCTATGAGGGGATCTGCGCAGCAGCCGGAGGAGTTTGGAACCAACGCTGCATTCCAGGTGAGGCTGGAGGTTTGCAGTGGGGTCTGCCCAGTGACGGTGCTGTTGTAAGGACACTGGAGAGAGTGGATGTGGGTGTGGTTGGAGGAGCACTGGAGAAGCCAGAGGCTTTGTCTGAGCACCCTTTCCCCCTTCTCCACTCACCTCATCACAGTTACTGGAGTCTCCCAGAATTCGCCCTGGGTAGGAACTGTGCCCAGCTCCCACTAAGCTTATGGCTGGACTCCTTGAAGTGGGAAGAAGCACCCTTGAGGTAATTTTCAGTCTCTTCCTGTGTCTCTCTGTTTCCAGGTTGATTAAAGGAGCAGGTTGCTTTGCCTCATGCTTTTCCCATGAAATGCCACTCTTTCCAGGGACCCAAAGCAATAGCGTCTCTCAATCTTGAACTGGAAACTCCAGAAACATAAGCCAAATAAACCTTTTTTTTATTTATAAGTCAACTGCCCCTGGTATTTTGTTATAGTGACAAAAACTTCAAAGAGTGTCAGGGCTCTTGGAAAAAGACAGTGTTACTTTGAGTGAGAGAGAGGATTACCCGTGGCTATGAGTGCTCCACACCAGGCAACACAAAGCTGTGTACGGGGATGGGGCTGGGGTGAGGCAGGGGTTCGAGGGATTCTGCTTTCCTGCTCTTTCTACATCTAAGAGATGTCTTTATGGAAACTGTGCTGGTGACAGGGCTTAGGGCTTAGGAGTTCATGTCATCAAACAACCTCAGATTTGAGGCGATTAGGGTTGGAAGGCATCTCAGTGTTCTAATATAGCAGCATTCTCAAGTTTCATTGTGTTTTAAGAATCATCAAGGATGTTTTAAAAAATTCACTGTTGGACCTTTTCCAATAGTTTCTGTCTTAGGAGGATTGGGGAGTCTGCATTATTAATTGAAACTCTCTGTTGTTAGCAGCAGAAACTGATTCTTGTCTATGTAAACTTGTGTAATGGTTAATCTTGATTGTCCACTTGGTAGATTTGAAAGACACCTAATAAATTAGTAACACACGCTGTTGGATGTGTCTGGGTGAGTCATGAGAGTATGATTTGGGGCAATATCTCTTCTCTCTGGCTTCTTCCTCTTGAGTGCTGTTCCCTTGTTTTCTGTTTCCCAGCTACTGTGAGTAGAACAGTCATCCTCTGCCATATCCTTCTGCCATGATGTTTCTGCCTTTCAGCCAGTCAACCATGGACTAGACTCTCTGAAATCATGTGCTAAAAATAAACCTTATCCCTTATAAATTGTAGGGATCAGGCACTTTGCCCCCCTAACGGAAAACTGCCAAATATTTATCAGGCAGAATCATCCTTGGGAGCTTATGTTTAGGCAGACGAGGCAAGGAGGTGGAAAGACCACTGACAGAATGCCATTTGGCCAACTGGGTTGCCAAACCAGCTCTCTATGGAGCTTTTTGGTGATATTCACATGCTCTGTACTCACTTGAATCCTCAAAAACGTTTCCTCAATTTCCTTGTCACCAGTCTTCTGAATTTGTTTCTCCCATACCTTTAGCTATTGATCCAAACAACTGACTCCTTCCTACAATTTTACATGTGCCCTTATTTCAATTCTCTCCCTTTCCAAGATAAATGGACAACCATCAGTCCATTGGCTAGAGATATGTTTTGGGTTATAAGGTCATAATGTTTTTAATTAAACCAAAAACATAATGTCTGTGTGTACTACTGCATGTCCAATCCTTTGGAAAATTGGTTCCTATTATTATTCCCATTTTACCATTCCCACTTGAGGAAACTTAAATGCAGAGAGGTGATTACACACCTAAGTCCTGGAGCAACTCTTAGCTTTCCTAGGATTTAAGCCTAGGCTTTGTGGCTCCAAAGTTTGTGACCTTTGCAAGCTTCACTCCAACTGTTTTTTGAAGGGCTCAGAATCTGTGAACAGTCTCAGACTCTGTGAGTTGTATCAGGTCTCTCTCCACGAGATCTGGAGTCATTTTTCCTGTTACCATGATACCCACTTCACCTTTTTGATTCTAGACATCTATTATCAGCTCTTCCTTGCCAGATGTCCTCATGGTTTACATTGCCATTCCTTCAACAAATCATCGTCTAGTGCAGTGATTACATGCGCCTCATTTCTAGATATAGCCAGAACCTTCACTTAACAATTATGTTAGATAATCTTTTTTTTTCCTTCTGTAATTCTCAAAACTGCTGCTTTGGATGAGTAGAAAGCATACAACTTTTCTTCTTATATCTGGTAAAGAATAAAATCATAACTATTCCCTCAGTCACCCACTATCTGTAAGCAGACTGTCACTAGCTAATCCAAACATTCCTGTTTAATGACTGAATTCCCTTCTGGTGACTTAGTTGTTAAATGAGGAATTGTACATAGTATGTATTACAATATTCAGAACAAAGAAATACTCACATGAAACTCTAACTTAATGACTTTGCTTTTATTTGCATAACCTTTATACATGGGACCATAATGTATAACAGAACATACAATTACAGTACTGTTTTGTACAATACAATCAGCATAAATTATAGTGCTATACTGTAGAGGAAGCCACCATAAGGCTTCACTATCCTTCACAGTCCTGTGTCATAAGCCTGAATGCAGGTTGTAAGTTGTTATGGTTTGCATCTGAGTGTCCTCCTAAAGACTCATGTGGCCAAGTGAGGCAGGCTATACCTGGACCTCTTGTTTTTCATGCCCTTACCTCAGAAAACAGAGTTAACAGCATTTACAGCTTTACTTAGCAGGGTGTCACTTTGTAAACATCTTCGGTCTGTACAACAGGAAGGCACAGAGATGATGTGAGTGCTGCATGTCCCTGGAGTGGGCAGCCTGCATACCATATAAGGGCGGAAAAGAGGCTTGCTCCTCCCCCTTTGGCTCTTGTGACCTTTGCTGTCTTCTGCTGCTTTGAACTATTGCATTTGTGTCATGTCACCCTGCCTCAGAACCAACAGATTATGGACTAAAACCTCTACAAACTGTGAGCTAAATAAACCTTTCCTTCCTTAATTTGGGTATCGGATATTTTGTTACAGCAATGATAAAAAAGCAACTAAGACATAAATATAAGCAGTGAATGGTTAATGAGACCAGCATAACTTGGTCATAAGTCTGAACAACTGTATTAAACAGGTGAGTTGTAAAATAAGCAAATAAGCAATGTCTGTATTTACTTAGTGTTTATATTTGACATATATATATATATATATATATTTACACATATATATATATTTGATTTTTTAAAATATTACAATGATAGAGAGTAGGTATTACTATTATCACCATTTAGAACTTAAAAATGAGGCAAGAGAGAAAGATTTGATAATGGTCCCACAGGAAGTAAGCTAGAGAGCCAAAATTTCATAGTGGGCAGTTCAGTTCCAGGGCTAGGACTGTGTTAATTCTTCTAACTTTAGCTTAAGTTCATTATCTCTTGCTGAATGCTTTGCTAACTGCATTCAACAAATAGTTATTGAGTGGTACCTATTCTTTGCCAGTTGTGGGAAGACTTTTAGTCTAATGGTGGAGAAATGCATTGATCAAATAGACCTACAAATCTATATGAGATTGCACCTGAGAAAAAGCACTGAAGGCATTGTCATGGGGTCCATGAAAATACATAATAGAATTTTCCCTGGTTAGATAGATGGGAGATGGAGGCCTGAAACTACAAAGTTCCTTATAATAAGGGCCAGAGAGCTTACTTAAGGTCACTACTTCTAGGAGTCCCAACATCTAACCTTATCTTTAGGAGCTTTAAGGTGAACAGGAAAATAAAAGTCCAAGAATATGCTACAGAACACTCTAGGAAATTTCCCTTCTTCCCTGTATTATGAGGTTCTTTTTTCCAGTTCTAGAGAGATTTCTTGAAAGGCGCAAAAGAACTGAGTCTCCTAGAAGTCAGCCTGAAAGCATCCTCTTCCCACATGAAAATTGGCATCTGACTATCTGAAACAGAAGGAAGTTCTTCAAAAGATTAACCACACTAATCTGAATGTTGCACATGTATATCCCAAGGGAGAGGATGATAAAGGGCCCATGGAAATTAGGGATCCAGAAATGGATCGACAGATGTGGACAAGACCCCTCTCTGTGTGCCTGGTGAAACTTCTGTTGCTTTTGTGATAAAGCAGAGAGAAATCTGGGTTTCTCTAATGCCACCTTACCTCCAACTATAGATGAAAACGTCACTGCTTAGGTTTGTGGGAAAATTTTGTAATTTTAGATCCTCTGCAGGGGATTTTTGAAGTGTTTTATCATTGGGATATAACATGTTAATTGAGGAGAGAAGGTATAGGATTTCTTGGTTACCTCTGAAGACCGTGATGGTGGAAATTTTCTGTGCAAGTCTTTGAGTCTTTTTTCCCCAGTCCAACTGGGATCTCATGTGACTGTGACCTAGAAATTGGAGACATTTCATTCACTTAGAGTTGATTAATGAAAGAAGCTGATAAACCCAACTAAAGATTTATCACAAGAGGCCAAAGAAACAGAGTGAAAAGAAAAAGGAGGTGATAGTCTCAAAGGAGTGGAAGAGACTGGGGATCTTTGGGAGAGGAGTTGAGAAACAATTGGGGGATCTTTGCTCAATGTGGCACTCACTGTCCCCTAATTCAGAGGACAGCTACTTTGCTAGTCCTGGAATGTAAGATTATTCATGATACTAGGTTGTTTGCCTCTCCAACATCACAGCTAGGACTGATAATCAGGGCAGAATCCCAGTGCTTAGAGCTGACCAAAGAGCTGATCTCCAGTTGACCAACCTAGGGGATGGCCTTTTCCTGTAGCCCTGCCAGCAGAGTGACTTACTGCTCTGGGAGCCCCTGGCAAAAGATTCAAACCAGCACTATGTTCTTTTGAACAAGCATACTTAAAAAACTAATAATGAGTAAGAGCTGGTTGGAAAGTGTTTGCCACTGTGGGAAAACATCATTTAAAAAGATATGGAAAGAACTCCTATTCAAAGGAAAAGCACTGAAGGAAATGTGACGTAGCTGCATTAGTCTCAAATGAGTGGTCAGGAGACAGGAATCACAGCTCAGTCACCTACTAACTGGCAATTTTATGCATCCTTAAACTATGTGGCTGTCAAGTCCTTTGCTTGTAAAGTGGAACTAACACCATCTACCTTGTATTGTTGTGGATGTTTTATAAATGATGTAAAATTTTTGGATGCAAGAGCTTTGTAAAAACTGTAAGATATTTATAATTTCTTATTCATCTTTTGTGCCCATCATGGATAACAGGGAATTTTTGTTTAACCTTAAAATCTACAAAACAAAAACACATTAAGTGGAATGAGTATATTTCCCTTATATTGTTCAACTTTCACTGCTGCTGTATGCTGGTACAGGAATGATACTCACAGGAACATAATGCGAATGATGTCCTTTATACTGAAAATGCAGTAGCATCTAATTATATGGAAAGAATCATATTTAAAACTGCATTTAATACATGAAGCAGCCTATATTACATAAGGCTATTAAATCAGCAAAACATCAACATGAAGCAATAAATGCATCAGTAAACAGGTTAGATTATGTTGCAGTAACATAATTACCTAATTTCTTTACTCATTTTTTATGTTTGTCATCAGATAGCAGAGGGTTTTGCTCATTTCAGTCACCTAGAGACCAACAGTGACAGAAGCGTCACCATCCTGGACTTCGTGAGTCATCTCACCAAAGAACAAGAAAGCTCCCCATTGCTCATTAAGTGCACCTAGTTAGAAGCAATCATATATATATATATATTTTATTCCCAGTTTGTGGGCTAGAACTAGCTATTTATCTGTGGCAACCTGAAAATGTCCCAGAAAGAACAATTCTGCCCAGAAAGTAGAGAGTTGGAGTTACTTGGAAAAATCACTTCCTCAATTAATAGTTGAAAACAAATATTACCAGAACAAAACAGATTGTTAAGGCACAGATGCCTGAGTGTGATAGTTTTCACAGATTCCACCTTGTGAAATGATACTAAGACATGCTCAATTCCTTTATTTTACCAGGTGCCCGAATTGTTTATTGAAGCTATTCTCATTGCTATGAAAACTGACTTTATTTATATTTCTCCATTTTGGTGTTTACTGCATCTTACATGCAGAGGTGGGCATGACTTCAGGGCTTCATCAGTGTCGGCAAGAGGGAACAGGTGTAGAGAGAAGCCGAGAGGCCTTTTCTGTCATTTAGGGTAGAGCCTAGGAGTATAATTCACATCTTGCATTTAGTTTTCATAGATTTCACTAAGCACCACATTTCCTTGAGGTTTTTTCCCAGAACCAGATGTTTTCATTTTGTGGTACCAGATCTGATGCTATTTTTACTGAGACAGCTGGATCATCTAACAGAATTCATCTGCATTACTGCTTTTATCAAATAATGGAATGTCTGGTCAGTGAGAGCAGAACACCCAGGGCTTTCATCCGACTTCTTGTACAGTGGCCTGTTGTCTAAAGTATTCACAAGTTCATTTGCTACAGCCCTGGCTGCTCTACTGAGTTTATACGGGAACACTGTTAATTGTGTGTATTTGGCAATTTCTAAGGTTGGCCCTGTATCCTATAATTATGTGTTCTAATGCTGTGTCCTGTTACTTGATTAGCTACTATACCAAGAGCAGCCGTGTCTTTTTTGGTAGACCCTGAGCTCCAGGATATCAGGGATCATTTTATCCAATCTAACCCTCTATTTCTAGCCCCAAAGCAGTCTGTAAAATTTGTGACATGAGCCTTTACTCTAGACTGCACGGTATGCTGCATGCTTAGTAAACAAGATATCCTGCCCTCATACGAACTTTGCTAGCTAAGGATTATTAGTCCCATTGCACAGGTGAGCACACAGCAATTAACTAGTAGATGTCATATATGACCTCTAATAAATACTAATAAATGCATGAGCCAGAGTTTAATCTAGATTTTCCAAATGTATGTTCTTTATTCAAAGCCAAGGTTTGTCCCCTTCTCTTCCTCTTCTTCTTCCTCCTCTTTCTTCTTAGCATTTTTGCCTTGCTTTACCCATCATTTTTAGCCTGTTGTCATTCTTTTTCATTACCACAATGAGTTCTCTCTTTCCTCTCTTTGTTTGTTTCCAGGCCCTGTGCATCCTTAATTTTCTTCAAAGAATTATCATTTCATGGATTACTTAAATGTTACCTTATGATCTGTTGAAAAGAACATGACCCAGAAATACTTCTTCATCACAAAGTTGTGCAGCCGAGACTGTAAACCTCCACTGATGACTGACTCATGTTTGAAAGTTGTCTTTGTACCACACTGTTCCATGGTAGAGCTTCAGTCATTTGTGATCTCCCATCATGTATAAAAAGCATCTTCTTCTGTATCGTCTGTGGATTGGGAATTTATTTATCTTAATAACAAGCAGACAGATGACTAGCAGATGGCCATAACGTGTGCCACAGTGTGTCTATCTGTGGGCCTTTTGGGTGGACCGGGAACTCCTTGAGGGTATCAAGCCTTCCCTTCAATCCCTCCACCTCATTCAAGTATTTGTTGGGGATGCCATTTGTTGAAAAAGCATGACTGAAAGTACACATCTGTGTTTCAGGCAACATACTGTTTATGATAGAGAGGAACCATGCAAAAGTGGGGGTGAATCAGTGCTTACCCAATGCTTCTATGGGGGGGAAGCTCAAGGGTTACCACCTATGTTGGTCATGAAGACTGGATTCAATGAGATGCTCCAGAGAGGGCAGGCATTCTTCAGCTTTTCAGCCAGATAAAGTGACCTTTCTCACTCTTTCTGTTCTTTATTTCCACCAAGCTCAGTTTTCCTAACTGGACGGGGCACCTCCTTCATTTGTGCCACCATGATGTTTTAACTTCATGCCCTATTATGGACATGCATGTGCACATCACATGTCCTGAATCAGTCCCTAAGCTTCTTAGGCTCAGCCCGAAGGATTAAGCATTTTTGTTTGCTTCATGTTACTTAGAAAAATGTCTTTCACATAGAAGTGGATCATAAATCATTGTTGACAATATTATTAAATTTAGGCATAATCAGATTGACATTACAGTCTCAGAAAACATTCCCAAGAGATTCAGCTGAGTTCAATCTCTGGCATCACATGAATCTGGCTATGAACCCAGCTCTATCATATAAGGGCTGGGTGAGACCAGGGAGGCTGTAAACCTCTGTAAGTTTTTGTTTCCTTATCTGTAAACTGATGGTTAATAAATACTGTACCTTGCTGATGAGATTATGGGGAGAACAAATGACACAACATAAGCAAAATGCTCCGTAAAGTTGCTGGCTTCTGTAGGCAATAGCTGCAGTGATGGCAGTTAGAGAAATGGTGACAAGTGAGGCATTTCATAGAGATTTCTAATATAGAGAAAATTGCTGGTGATTTACATAACACTCATGGTTCTGTTTGTTCTCTTGGCCCCTCCACAGTTGTTTTCCCTCTGCCAAGTTTCTGACTGAAGATAAAGACAACTGAGTCTTTTTCATATATGGGTCTTGATTTGACTCACTGGAGCTTTGGGAAACAAGTCACAGTGGATATCAGGAGTTCAGAATTCTAAGGACGCAGGGAGATAACAGGATCCACATTTGTTGGACCAAAAGCTCTACCATACAACCCCCAATAAAGGGTCAAGCAAGAGGGGGGCCACCAAGACTTCTTTCATTTAGCTCTTTATCTATATTTTAGATTTCTCATATATTAGAAACTATGAGATATGTAAGCTCATGTATCTGATTTGTTTACTAATTATGATCTCCAGGTACATCCACTTTCCTACAAATGACTCACAGTTATCCTTCTTTGTGGCAGAGTAGTGCTCCACTGCAGGTATGTACCACATTTTCTTCTCCATTCATCTGTTAATGGTTATTTAGGCCACTTCAAAGACTTCGCTATTGTGTATTGTGCTGTGGCCACCATGGGTGTATATATATCACTGTAACGATGTCTTTAATTCTTTCAGGAAAATTTCTAGAAGGGGAATAGCTAGGTCAAATGGAATTTCCACTTTTGTTTTCTAAGGACTCTCCATACTGATTTCCATGCTGTTTGTGCTAGTTTACATTCCCAACAACAGGGTAGAAGTGTCTCTTCATCCCCACAGCCTCACCAGCATTGGTTGTTATCTGATTTCTTGATTATGGCCATTATTCTGGAGTGAGATGGAATCTCAGTGTTATTTTAATTTTCATTTCTCTAATAGACAAAGTTGTTGAATGTGTTTTCATGTCTTTATTTGCCATTTGTACTTCTTCTGAGAAGTATTTATTTGTATCAGCTTTCCACTTTTGTTGGGTCTTTCATTCTGGGGGAGGGGTCTGATTTTTAAAAATTTCTTTATATATTTTAGATATTATTCCTCTGTCTAAATGTCATTCCAACCCAGCTCCCTAAAGCTGAAGAGCACCAGGCAACTCCGTCTCTTCCGAGTTCCCAGGGGCCTGCTGGCCGTGAGGTTCCAAGCTTCTTGGGCAGAGACCGTTTCTCGGAACCTGAGTCTCAGGATAAGCTGAGGTTGTATGAACAGGAGCTCGTGAGTGTGGGAAGGAGTTTGACTTCCCTCACTTTAGCACAAGGAGAAGGCTGGGCAGAACTGGGAGAAGTGGCCCGCGTGTGGGCTGCTCGTGCCTTGAGTACTCTGGCTGCAGACTGCATAATTGGAGGGTGAGCGAGCAAAGGCTGCTTCACATTTGTTCTTTACCAACTGGGCTAAGCAGCACAAATCTTGATTTGAAGTCAGGTGACCAGGGTGCCAGTACTGGTCCTTTTGTTTAGCAGCTAAATGATTGTACCCCACTACCCTTCTCCTCTGTCAACAGGACCTCATTCTACTTTCTCACTGTACATCGTGGTTGTCAAATGTGGCAGCACACGAATGAATGAGAGGACTGCAAGCTGGGGATGAGGTGGGATAAGCTTGAGATGTGATTGTGTAGCCATTTCATGTGAGGCGCTAGGCCTTCAGGTTGTGGGGCCTTTGTTTGGGGCACTCTTTGGCCACTTGTAAGCCTGCTATCAGCACAGGCTTCAGAGTCAGAAAGACTCACCTTGAAAGTAATCCTTTGTCCTTCTCAGGAAGCGACTCTTCATCTCATTGTAAAGTGGGGATGGCGATTCAGGCCTAGTATCCTTGGTAGAAGGGTGGAATTAAAACAATGCAAGGCAGTAATTGTAGTACCTTACACAGCAGGATTTGGAGGGACAGAGCTGTACATTTGCTTTTATGCCAGGCAGCCCCTCTGCCCACTGGAAAGAGAAGATCATCCTGGAGCAAGTACATCAGCTTGCATATGTGTAATGGTGTAAACACACAACACAACGTGGTTCCTGAAGACTCATGTATTGCAGGCTTGCTCTTCAATGCAGTGGTGTTCAGAGGTGGGGTCCAGAGAGGCGATGTGGATGAATCTTCCAGTGAGTCCACAGCTGAAAAGGCTGTCAGGAGGAGGGACTCAGTCAGAAGAAGTGGGTCACTGAGGGCGGCCTTCAAAGAATACATCTTGTCCTTCATCCCCTCCTCTTTGGCCTTTTCCTTTCCTTTTTGCTTCCTGGCAACCACAAGCAGCTTCACTCTGCTGAAACTTCCACTGTGCTGCTTCTGCCTCACCCCAGACCTATGAGCAATGGTGCCATAGACTGAACCCTCTAAGACCATGACCAAAACAGCCCTTGCTCTTTGATGTTGATCTGTGTCAGGTATTTATTTCACAGCCTCAGAAATCTGACTAACGCATTGTATTTAATCACTCAATATTACAGCACTGGGAAAGGGTTTAATAAATCTTCCAACTCAAGTCTCTCACTTTATGCTTGAGGAAACCGAACACCAGAGTGATAAACACTGGGCAGTGACTGGAGGTAGGATTAGATCCTGGTCCAGAAATGAATCTTTTACCTCTTTCTTCTTGACCCACAACCAGCCATCTCTGTCTGTCTTATCTGCCACCTCTGCCTGCTACCAACTCAGCCACAGCTTTGTGAGGCAGCCTGCTCTGAGAGGCCCTGGGGTGCTCACTGGAGCGGAGAGAGCGGGCTGGACAGGGCCATGCTGTGGCTAGCCTGAGGAGGCATCAGAATTAGGGCCTTGAGAGGTTCTGGCAGCAGCGACCTACTTTCCAAATGGAGAAGAGGGAACAGCCATTATGCATTTTTGCATTGGAGAGGCTGGTAATTTCGGACTCTGTCAGAAGTGCCCATGCCTAGTTTGGATAATCATTCAAAGTGGGGGTGGTAGTAAGAGGGGTGTCCCTGTATCCTCAGATCCTTGTTAGAGAGGGTAGGAAGTGAGTAGGAGTGGAGTGGATGCTGAGGATACTAGTCCCACTCTCTACAAACCATGGGAAACACTGGAACTTCTGTGTCATTTCCCATCTTACACAGTGCTTTCATGTTGTCCTGTTCAATACTCAGGTCGGTAACAGGTTTTCTTTCAAAACATTTATTGAGTTCCTCTGATGTGACTGAGCATGGGTGGGAAGTGCAAGGGCAGCAGAACAGAGAAAGAGATGATGTCCCAGATTCAGGGTGCAGCCTTGGCAAAGGCGTAGAGATGGGATCTATTATGGCACTAGGCAAAGGCTGGTGCAAGAGAGAGGCCTGAGTACATGGATACTATGACTTTGAAGACAGAACTCCGGGCATCAGCTTGGGTTTCTGTGCTCTGAAGAAGATGCAGCAGGCTGTGGTGGCTCTGATGGGTCAGGAATCATCTCAGGGCCAGAGTCTCAACCACTAGGAGATGCTCCTCAATTGTTAGCAAGGGGGCCAGCTGCAGCATGGCCACCAGATGGCAGTGTTTCCTCAAGGGACTTCCTGGGGGAAGCCCAGGAGAGAGTTGCAGGAAGTATTTGATATTAGGATTTAAATCCTGGGGCTGGGGATTTAGCTCAGCTGCATAAAAGCTTGCCTTGCAAGCATGTGGTGGTGAGTTCGATCCCCGGTACCGATAAAAGGAAAAAAAAAAAAAAAGAAAGAGAGAGAGGATTTAAATCCTAGGAAGCCATCCTTGCAACTGGAGTTCAGGATTCTAGTTTGTTTCTAGTTTGGGCACCTCTGACAGCACAGTCCTAAATTACCAGCCTTTCCAGTGCAAAAATGCATAATGGCTACTCCCTCTTCTCCACTCGGAAAGCACTGCCTCCCTGCACAGGTGTAGAATAGATTTCCAAGAACCTTATTTTGCAGATGAAAAAGGTGGAGCCTTCAGAGGACCCTCCCCTGTTCATATGAAAGAGTGATGGTACTCTCTTCTACCCCTTCTGTCTCCTCTCCTCCCCATTTAATGTCTGAACATCACGCTATGCTTGTTTACTTTGAGCCACAGTGGGAACAAGGGAGCTGGGTCCCATCTGTGGTCTATGTTCCCTGACCCTGGTACTAGAGTTTGAATCAAATGCCTTTGCATTTAACTATATCCTCAACCCATTTTATTTTATATATTTTTAATTTTTATATTTTATTTTAATTTTATTTTATATTTTTTAAAGTTTTTGCATTAAACTATATCCTCAACCCATTTTATTTATATTTTTTTAAGTTTTGAGACAGGATCTTGCTAAATTGCTCAGGCTGGGCTCAAACTTTCTGTGCTCCTGCCTCAGCCTCTGCTAGGATGACAGCTGTGTGTCACCATGCTCCACTCGTGTTCAGCTTTACCTCAAACTGGAGCACTTCCTCATGACCTACACCGGCCTCCTCAGCCTCCTTCTTGTGCACTCTTGTGTGGGACCCCTTAAAAATATGAAGGGATAAGGTTGGGGTAAGGACAGATGGAACCACAAATGACCCAGTGACAAGACGCTTCCTAGGTAGTGGCGTATTGTGCTGCAAAACAGAGCAGGCGGCAGCAGATGATGTGAAACAGAGAGGACAGACAGGGTGATGATGATCCCTCTTGCACATTTATTTTACAATCTGCAAAATGCTTGAGGGCTAGGGAGTCAGTTTTAAGACATCAAAGCAGTCCAAATGCAAATGCTATCATGTTTCCTTTGTCTGAGGTCAAGAAGACAGCAAATTTAACAGTACAAATGCAGTTATTTTCTTTTTTAGAGAAAGATTTTAAGGAAGCAACCAAACAAAGTGTTTAATTTAGCCAAAAATGCCCAAAGAACACATCACTCAGACAGGGATGCAGGGATTGCCAATGACAGTAGTTGGGACAAAGAACAACCAGAGCACATAGCAGGCGAAGGAGGGTCTAAAGATGGTGAAGGAGGGCTGTGACGGTTTCCATTAGGTCACCCTAGTGATGTCCCCCAGCGTGCTCCACAGGAGTAGGCAATGTAGGCTTTTCTTACTCTTAATATCCGTGGAGTCAGCTCCCTCTCCAATCAGTCTTGCAGTGTTTATTCTCGTGAGTCCGGAAGAGTTCTGTTATGCTGTTTAGTGTGAAAACATAACTAAGCGTGGAGCTGTTTCTCAGAGCTTGGAGATGCTGGAAGGTGCTCTCTTCCTCAACCTTTGCAGAGTGGCTGTAAAGGCTATTTGGAAGCTAGAGACAATTGGGCTGGGGATTTAGCTCAGCAATATAGGCACCTGCCTGGCAAGTGCAAGATCTTGAGTTCGATTCCCCCCCATAAAAGAGAAAGAAGTTAGAGACAAGCAAGTCTGTCTGTATTTGTGTGTCATCAGGGTGGGTAGGAAGGACAGGAAAGCACAGCTAGGTAGCCCTAGCTGATTAGAGAGCCAGCTGCATATCTGTGCATCAGTTTCTTTTAAAGCTGGTGGCAATGGTGCAACTTCAATCCCAGGGTCCTTTGTGAGCTCAGTGAGTTCATGTTGGTAAAAACGCAAGGAAAACTATGCAATACTAACATGAGTACTGTGATTTCTTAGAAATATATCTGTCACATCTTACAGTTTGGTGAGGTTCTCCTTGGGGAAAGAGAAGATGCCTCTCCACAGCCCAAGAATGAGTCTTGCTCATGAACTTGTCATCACATGCCCAGCACCAGCTCACGGTGTCATTCCTTTACCTCCTCCCATGCTGTGCAAAGCCCTGGGTAGCTCTGTGGTCTCTGTTGAGACAGCAGCTAAGGTTCTGCCCCTTCTCACAGTGAGTGAAATATCCTCACACAGGACTCTGGCTCTCCTGGCTCACTGCTCCTTCATTTCCTCCCTCCAGCACTTCATCCCAGGGAGCTCTGAGGGAGACTTGCTTTCCTCATGGATTGCTCAGCAAGTGGCCCTGCAGAAGGCCCTCAGTGGACACTGAAGCCCATTCTGTGTGGTGAAGAGGACATCCACACCAAAGAGGGACTGGTTGAACTTCACGGGGTAACTTGGGCTGTAACAAGCTCAAACTCCTGTCCCCAAGAAGCTGTCTGAACCGTCAAAGCCACATTCTACTGACTGCTATACAAGGGCCAGTGATCCAGGTGGTAAACTAATTTACCAGGGTGGGAACCAGAGTAAAGGTAGATGTTTGTTTTGGTCAGTGCACACTGTCAAAAGGGACACGGGGAATTATACAATCCAGGTGGAAGATGGAATTTACATGAGTTTGAGGATGTGGGAAAAAAAGTCTAGTCAACAAATGTGACTATCTAAAGAGCGTCTTTTTCCAGATCATCTAGTGCCTAGTAGACCTTCCAGAGCAACTGTGTTGTATCTAAAAGTGCATGTTTAGAGTGGCAACTGGATAAGATCATTGCCTCTGGCCACAGACATCTACACAGGTTCACCTTTAGAGAGGATGGGTCAAGGCTCAGTGGAGGAATGAATGGGCCTTACACCAAAGGTTTGTTAATTGTGTTGGTTTTAGTCAGTGTTACCAGGTTGTCCTATAACTGGCTGGTAAGGGCAGAGAGGGTGCCTTTAATGGGGGAGTTTGGCTGTTAAGTGTTTTTAATCTTTGCTACCAATGGGAAGCCTCTACACTGGGCCCCAAAGTGACTCTCTCACCCCTACTCATCAGATTCTGCCTGTCATCAGAGAAGTGTGGCTGCAAGGCACAGAGGCCATGGGAAGGGGCAGGGAGAGGCTCGCATTTGGAGTCCCCACAGACTCCACTGCTGTGCACGCCAGCCCCTGTGCATCATATACAGCAAGCACTGGAAGGGAACTTGTAGAGGGGGCTCGAGGTTCTGGGGTGGAGGGGTGGGGCAGTCACAGCTCTGCAGGGGGCATGTTATACAGAGATGGGAAACCCACCAGTTAAATCGTGTGTGAGGATGCTTCCACCCTAACATGTTGTGGTCATGGATAGTTTACAAGCTTAGAGTTTTATTTTGATCGGTCTGTGTCTGCCTTGAACTGCTGCCAGAGTAAACAGAGGCCCACAGGGTCTGATCCTTACTGTGCAGGCAAATGCATTAAGGTAGAATGAAAAATCCATATTAACATGAGGCAAAGGCCACGTCCCAACAGCCCCTGTCTCCTGGGGCTCTGGGTGGTGTCGCGTCTCAAGGTGGGTGTGAGGAAAGCTTGCACTGGGGGCTCAGGCCCAGGAATTTCTAATTTCCCCGTCAATTGATCCAGTCCCTTAGGATGGCTTCAAGATGAGCTGCTCTCTTGACATGCACGACCAGAACAGTGGGTGCCTATGGCAACAGCAGCAGTGGCTGTGACCCATTGCCATCCAATCCAGGAAGCTGGGCGTCCACAAGTGCCGGATCCGAGGACTTGATCCAAACTCTTGGAGAAAGGGTCAAGGTTGTATGGCAAATCTTTTAGCCCAGGCCTCATCTGGCACTTTGAATCATGAGACTTGGCAATCTCTCAACAGCAATTATGAGAAGCATAAAATGGATCAAAGCTGATGCACCGTAACGTTCTGATGTTGAATTCAAAATACAAGGTGCACCAAGTTGCCACCCCTTCAAACCTGTTCTGGGGATTGAACACAGCACCTTCACACTAAGGTAACCTCCAGTACTTTTTTTTTTTTTTGTAAAGACAGGGTCTCTCCAAGTCGCTAAGTTGCACAGGCTGAGCTTGTACCTGTCTCAGCCTCTCAGCGTGCTGTAGTCACAGGCATTCACCGCCACACTTGGCTCAAGTCAGCTTTTTAAACAAGCATCCGCATTTTCAGAAAAGCAAAATTCCTTCACGAGAAGAGATTGGTAATGTTATTTCTGAAAATATCCAGAACAAATGTGGCAAGGTACAAAAAGCTTGGCTTCCTTTGGGCAGTAGGTATACAGCTCATTTTCTGGGTATCCGAAAAAATTCCATAATAGACTAAAAGTTTAACAAATGGGACTAAGGAAAGGGCCTAGCTAGAGAAAATTCTGGCACTGAATGGCTCCTTCTGCACCATTCATTACTGCCTCATGGTCCACAGATCTGCCTGGGTAGCAGAGCTCCCTAGGAAAACTGGGGCTCCATTTGGGCCTATGTCAGAATCCATGGGGCTCAAGCCCAGGTGAATGCTCATGGTGATGGTTAGGCCAACGCCTCTAGGACAATCTCAGGCAACATGAGAACTATTTTTCTGGTACATAAGTCTACACTGCCAACAACCTATCTTTTGCCCAGGGGGGTGTCTGCCCCCATCCTAGATACCATACTCAAGATGAGGTTTCTGCCAAGAGAAAATAGGTCCTGATATTTGGGATATTGTGTTTGGACCACAGGCAGGACAGTGGAGGCCTCAAAGCCATCTCACTAATTCTCGCTTGGTTGAGTCACTTCTAATAACCCTGAGCATGAAGTAGTAAGAAGTACCCTGCACTCAGCATTCCTGGGTGCTGTTGAAGTCCCCTGGTCTTCACTGGCAAGGTTCTTACATTATGCCATTTCAGACCTCTGATTGCTCTTGGGGTTTAGGACTAGGGTGATGAAAGGCTGGAGGTGTCCTGCTAGTGCTTTGATGGGATTAGCCTTGAGTTGTAGCCCTGTCTCTGTGGTTCACTATTTGTATCCTGTGACACAAATGCTCCTCTGTGACCTAGGAAAGTCACATCTCTCAAGTCTTTATACCTAAGAAGATGTCCTGAGGAAAGAGCACTGGAAGAGATCAGAATGCTGGAGCAGCAATTTGTGTCTTGTAGTCAAATGATCAATGGAGTTTTTGGGTTCCTTGCTCCTTCCTCAGGGATATGATGTGAGACTATAGGCATCAGACATGCCCAATAAATAAATACCTGTCGATGAAAGGAATGAAATGTGCAACCTGAGAGAAATCAAGTGTTATAATTAGAAATGCAAAGCTCTTCTGGGAACCCAACCAAAAGCCTGGTCTCTGGTGCCGCCCCATTGACACTTGGTCCAGGCTCCCAGACAGCCTGGGCCTGAGCCAAGACGGGAACGCTGGCTTTATGTGAAGCCTTATGGGACAAGCTATCCATCATAGAAGGTTATGGTGCCTGGAAGGATTTTCTACCTCCCCTCCTCCAATCTTCCTAGGATAGTGGCTGTTGGGAAAGAATCTAAGTTTCCCAGGAGGAGAAAGGCCAACTTTAGAACAGCTTTCTTTTTCTTTTTTTTTTTTTCTAAGCAAATTGGTGCCAGTACTGGATATTCTGCCTTGATCTCATGCTAAGGTCTGCCTCAGTCTTTTATGGCTCTCACCCTTGACCACCCCTGCTAACCCAGATCTCAATTCTCCAATTTTCCTCCCATATCTAACCCAGAGGGCAATATTATGATTAGGTCATTCCACAAAACCCTGGCTTCCTGGATGGATGTGAAGGGCTTTGCTGACTGCTTACAGTTATTATTCATGATGAAAGTAAATGTGGACAACTTCTCAGGAAGGGAAAAGGCCATAAAAAGAATCATAATGGCTACTACATCTCTTCCAAATCTATCACATATATACATGACAAGAAGCTCTAATAAGAAATCTAATAAGAAAATAACTTTTGAACCTTGCCCCTCAAAATGTGGTCCCTGCTTGACCCCTCTGGCATTGGTCCATAACTTGTTAAAATTTTATCCATCCATTCCATCCATCCCCATAGGTCATGTCTCAGACCTACTGAATCAGAACCTGTTCTGTATCAAGATACCCAGAGCTGTTTATTTTCAGTAATGTTTGAGAAATAGTGTTTTCATCCAGTGGTTCTCAAGCAGAAGTGTTAGCCCAGCAGTGCCAACATCTGGAAGGTTTTAAAAATTCCTACTTAAGATCCAGCCCAGACCTGCTAAGTTAGAAACTCTAGGCATGACTAGAACAGCCACTGTTTTCACAAGGTTTTAGATGATTCCCACACATACTAAAGTTTGTACTGATTTAGAGAATGCTTTCATTTTAATGATAATTTAAAGAGCAGGGAAAGAAGCACTGATTCAAACCAAGACAACAAATGTGACCTCCATTGGGGATGTGCCGCAGTTTTGATTTGATCCACAAAAGCCATATGTAGGAGGTCTAGTTATCAGCCTGTGACACTCTTGGGAAGTAGTGGATCCTTTAAAGGTGGTACCTAGGTCATTGAAGGCGATATTGAAACCCTGGACCCTTAACTTCTTGCTTTTTGCTTCCCAGATCCATGAAATGGACAGTGCTCTTTGGTTTACCATTTCTGCCATGGCCCCAAAACAACAATGTGCCAATAGTTATGGACTGAAACCTCTGAAACCATGAACCTTCTTTCTTTTAAATTGTTTATTTCAGACATTTTGTTACAGTAATGGAGAGTTGACTAACAAAGACCCAATTCAATTATGTGTCACAAGATCTTTCCTCCCTACTTCTTTTAGCAGAGAATCAGAATTTGTAACACGGAAGACATAGATTTAGATATCTAGGGACTGAACAGATGGAGAAGGTAGGTTCATTTCAATGATGACATCTTAGTCTCTTTCCCATTGCTGGTACGAAATAACTAACACTTACGTCTTAAAGGAGGAGAGATGTATTTTGGCTCATGAATGGCTGGCTCCAGGACAGAAACAGATGGCAGGCAGAGAGGTGTGGTAGAGGAAAGGGCACTCACCCTATGGCAGTCAGGGAGCACAGAGAGAAGGGAGGAGTGGGGGGCAAAAACAGAGTTTTCTAACTTGTGACCCCAGAGCCCACCCTCAGCCAAGCCCCACCTCCCAGCAGCACACTGGAATCATTAATGCATGCACGCACTGCATGAGCCAGTCGCCTTGCAAACACATGAGATTTTAGGGAACTTTTAGAATGGAACCATGACAACTGGCCAATGGAACACAGCTTGTGCCCCTCCAAGGAAGCTCCAGCCAACACTCAGTCCTTTCACTTGATGGGCTTCAGACTCTTTGTGTCTGAAGCTGTGGGAATCGTGTTGTGATTTCTGGCTAGTACAGAGCCACTTCCGTACCTTGCTCCCTGCCACCACCTCCAGTACTACAATGTAAGAGCCCATCTGTGGTTCTAGAAAACTGAGCTCTTCTCTTTGTTGCCATCTCACACACGGTCCTGAGTTGTTGTAGTTTCTGCATTGATGCCCTTCTCCATCATGTGCATCATGTATGTTTGGATAACAGACCCCTCACAGCATTGAGGTTTTTACCTTTCTTATGGGAGTCATCCCACCCAGTACTCCAAGTAGAGGAAAATTTCCATACCAACTCTCTGGGTAGAGACTTCATAGTCACTTTTTACTAGGTTTCTTGTCTTCTGCAGCTGAGGTAGAGGGTTTCCCTTTACTTGAGGACCTTGTCTTAGGATAGGGTTCTCAGAGCCTCCTTCTGAATCCCTCTCCTCTGTTCTGCATTCCCCCCCACTGTCACAGCTTCTCTTGTGTATAGTCCTCACATCTTTTCCTCCCAGGGCTTTGAAAGGGAATGTCCCTCTTCTGGCTTTCAAGCCCACCATTATTTCGGGCCTCTATGGATTTTTCTTTCTTGTGAGTTGAGCTGCATATTGATTGTTTAAACATGTACTATTTAGCAGTTTTAGTGCTAAGATGGAATCTTGCTTTGGCTTACTTCGTCATATCTCTATAACTGCAGGTAACAGATAATGTCAAGTTTCAGGATTTGTTTCTGTGAAAAGTAAGCCACTTACTGATTAGTAGGGAAGATCTTTTCATTATTCCAGGCTTTCCAAAAGAGTTCTACTGATGAGTCAGAGATCTAAAATATTCATTTTTTCCCCTCCATACATAGCCTGGCACTAAAGACACCTATTAGCTCTGCATTTCTTTTTTTTCAGTACTGGAATCAAACCCAGGGTTCTCACACTGAGCTGTATCTCTAGCCCATTTTTTAATTCTGAGTTTGGGTTTTGCTCAGAGTGGGCACAAATTTGTGAGTCTCTGACCTCAGTCTCACAGAGTACTGGGATTATAGGTCTATGCCACACACCTGCATGGACGCCATGTTTAGGATGCTCATTGTGCGGTTTGCACAGAGCCTTTCTACACTCCCATCTGGGTCCCTGCTCCCAGGGTGGGCACTGTGTGGGTCTGGGTTGGCCTCATCAGTCTTCCAAGGGGCTTCCCAGATGAGCAAGCTATGACTGCACAGGGATAAGGCAAAGCAGAGGGAGATGTTTACTGACAACCACCTGAGGATGATAAAGCGGAAGCATCTCCTTTCTTAAGCCATGGCAAGTGTTTATCCTAATTTTATTTTTCTGTGGTGTTAGAAGATGTATCAAGCAGTTCAATTTGCTGTTGTTTAAGAGACATGGAGATATTAAAGAAAAGGAAAGGTTAGACCAACATGTTTGGGGGCATTTTCTTGAGTCTTATTAATATTAACGTTTAAATAGAAGGTATGTTTTAGCATGGAGTGTGCTTATTGTTATTTGACATAGAGAAAATAACACAACAAATTGAAATTTTGAGGGACATAGGAAAGGGTCAACACATCAAATTCCAGTAGTGGAACACACTTGTAATCCAAGCTCTCTGGGAAGGTGAAGCAGGAGGATGGAAAATTTGAGTCTAGCCCGGGCAACTGAGCAACTGAGAGAGACCCTGTCTTATTCAAACAGGAGATCAAAAGGGCTGGGGACTGAGTCCAGTGTGAATGCCTTTGGTTCAACCTTTGGTATAGCAAAAATAAACAAAAACTTAAATGAAATTCCTCACCTTTCATAGATAAGGCTAACAGATACTGATCCAGAATTAAAGCTACTTATTAATCTTAAAACTAGTAAGTATAATTTAGACCTAAAATAATTTTTATGTGCTATTTAATATCACAAAGTTTACTAGAAAAAGTAGTATCGCTAATAAAAATTAAGAGACAGGATACAGGAAGTATGAGACTGCAAAACCCAATACATTCCTCATCTGTGATTCGGCATAGATATTATTTTCTGTTAAAATTAAATAAATTAATACTAGAATCATAACATTTGTTTTATGCTGTTATGGTAGCCACAAGAAAAACAAATCCAGCAACTAGCAATCATGGTTTTCTTTGGAGGGCAAGGGAAGGAGAATTCTCACTTCATGCCTTTCTATAAAACACTGTTTTTTGGTTTTTTTTTTTTTTCAGGTCATGGGTATGCAATTATTTCCACAATAATAAAGAGCATTTAACATATTCAAGAGGTCAGAGATAATTGCGTCGTGGTCAGAAAGAACTGGACAGAGAAATGTTTTGATTTGTAGTCCTGCCAGATCTGTCTTCTTAAGCAAGGCAGAGCTGTGGCGCCCGTGGAGGGTAGATGCTGCTAATCTCTGAAGTGACAGCCCATGGGACAGGGAGCCAGATAAGTCGGCTTTACGCCGCTGGAGGGAGCGTGGGAGCGGAAGGGAAAGGACACGAGGAACCAGGTCAGCCTGCAGAGGGTGCATTGTCATCATCATCACGACCAGAAAGACTGGAGAGTAAGAGCTTATTACCTGGAGAACAGGGAAAGGAGATTACAGAGAAGAAAGTATGTTAACTGTGATATTTTGGGATGCTAAGTACGATACCAGCCCAGATGATCTTCACTGAAAGGGAAGAAGATCACCTGTAGATGAGGGTCCTGCAGGGCAGCAAAGCCCAGTGTGACTTGAGAACGCCAACCCACGCTTTTAGGATGAGGTTGTTGACCCCAAAGGAAACGCTAAATATCACAATAATAGCACCTTACCCCCTGCAATTCCTGCTACCTCCAGTCAAGGATGGGTGATGTCATGAGCACTGTTTGCACTGTGAGGAAACTTGCCTGTTGTCTGAGTCTCAACAGAGCAGCTGGGTTTTCCAGGTAGGTTTTCAAAGAAGTTCCCAGTTTTCTGGTTTCTTCCTGATGCACGTCAAACAAGGAACCATCCTTTCTTTTCCTTTCCCAGACTAAAGTACCAAGGGCTTTCTCCAACACACTGCAGGAAGGCAGAAAATCGTTCACAATGACATGGCCAGTGGGGATGTGTGCCACTGTCACTCAGAAAAGCACCCCTCCTTTCCCAAGCTTCTGTGATGCATTGGTCTTAGTCTCCTCCTTCTACCCATCATCCAAAGCCCAGTTCCTGTACCATGCTAGACCTGGTTTCAGCCTGAATAACAGTTTCAAGCTCATCTCTGCCTTCTCTTTCCCACATGCCCTGTGCTCACCTTCTTTCTTTCTTTCTTTCTTTCTTTCTTTCTTTCTTTCTTTCTTTCTTTCTTTCTCTTTCTTTCTTTCTTTCTTTCTTTCTTTCTTTCTCTCTCTCTCTCTCTCTTTCTCTCTCTCTTTCTTTCTTTCTTTCTTTCTTTCTTTCTTTCTTTCTTCCTTTTGCAAAAGTATTTATTAAGAGAAAGAAAGCTTCTGTCTGAGAGAGAGACAGAAGAGGTCCAGAGTAGGTTGCCAAAGATCCTGTATTTTCTAGGGATTTTTATAGAGTAAAACCATGAGGTGAGATGGGTTCCAAATTGGGGAAAACTGGGAACTCACAAGGCAGAGGGGCATGAGATGGGACAGAGCTAAGGTCAACCAATAAGTTTAATTGTTCAGGTAAAATTGACCAAATCAGGGACAAATGGGGAAGCGAGTCACATAGCAGGCAAGCATTCTTTAGGGATCAGTGACTTTTCCCATCCGGGGTTGGGATGGTGACTCTTGGCTTGTCAAGGTGATCCAGACTTAATGCCTAAGGATTACACATAAGGTTGTGGCTGCATTTGTTTTGCCTTTTTTCTGACCCTGTGCTTCTATGCCTTTGTATGCGGGTACAGTCTCTCCTTAAGCTCTTCAGTTTTCTAAATCTTCCTTGATGACTTCACAAGCTGTTGAGTGGGTTGTCTTCTGGACTCTTAGAGTATTGTGTACTAGGTTTGCACATTGTGTTTAATTTGCATCTGGCCACTTCCAGATTCTTTTAAAGTCAGGGACTGTGACTCAGAAACCTCTTTTTGTCCATCCCTGAGCACAGTTTACAGCCAGCACGGGAAACCGAACTTCATCATCTGAGTAGGAGTGCTCGCTCCGCTGCTGATTTATAGTGTGACTGGTGCAAGTTAACCACTCTGAGCCTTAGTCTCCCCATTTGTGCAAAGATCATCTCCTTCCATTGGCTTACTGACATGATAAATCAGGTTGTTGCTGTAAAATGCTTTGCAATACAGTATTAAATGCTCCATCAATTTCACCTGTAATTATTAGATGAAAGGAAGGCAGCCCACAATTTCTGATATTTTTGCACCTACATGTTCTTTCTTCTTTTCTAAAACCCCCTAAGCCAGGTAGCATGGATGGCAAAAGCCTCCAGAATTTGGACATGGAGCCCTAAAAATCAAAAGAAGACAACTACCATGTGCTGAAAAATATGTGCTCTGAGTTGGAAATGGCAATGGATTTCTGGAGGCTTGTTTCTCTATCTCTTGCCTCCAGACAGGCTTTCAGCTTGCAGACAGCAAGAGGCCTTCCTTCTGAAAGCCCTGTAAAGATGGAGGTCATCCCTGGGCTAGCAAGCACGTGTCAGCCCTGGGGTGTTACTGTTCCTGCCTTATTTCCATCCATCCTGATGCCTGCGGTTTCAGGCCCTCTGCCCTTGTTCTGTCACAGTAGACTTGTGTACAGTAAAGAAGCCTTCAGGGTCTTCTTTGGTAACAGTGGGGCTGAATTTGAAAAGGGAAGCATTTCCATCAGAGCGTTGCTGAGTCTCAAACACGTGCCTTAGGTGCCCTCTGCTGGGAAAATGCCACTTCGCACTCTTTCCACTTAATCTTTTCTGCAATGGGGCAGGAGAGATTGTTACTGACTAAAGTAGATGCTACTGACTTGTTTCAATCATTGAAAGAACTGGGCAGCTGGAGGGTCATCTCATGAATTGATGAGTACACTGCAGGGATCCGAGCTCAAGAAATGCAGGTCACAGAGAAGAGATACTGGGGAGGGTTTGGTGAGAATCTCCCACCTTACCAGGCCCCAGGGACTTGAATCACCATTCACTGGACTTGTGAAATATGCATTGACTCATTTTGTTGCAAGTTCATGGTGTCATAGAACTGTTCCCATCAGTGGGGTCCCACTAACCATGACAGTGACTCCAGTTCCTTGCTCCCTTCATCTTAACACGGTAAGGTGTGAAATGTCAGCATTATGCCCTATCTACTTTGCAGGTTCTGTGGTTTGTATATGTGTCCCCTAAGGCAGGGATCCCCACCTTAGGAGCCAGGCCTCCAGCAGGAGGTGAGCAGCAAGTGAAGCTTCACTAATGTTTACAGCTTCCCTGGTCACTTGCATCGCTCCCTGAACTCAGCTTCCTTTCAAATGAGAAGCACAAGTGAGGTCACGTACCTTCTGGGAATCTAATAAGATAATAATAGAAATAAAGTGCACAATATAACAGTGGAAATAAAGAAGACAATAAATGTAAAGTGCTTGGACCATCTTGAAACTACTCCCCTGTATAATCCATGGAAAACCTTTCACAAAATTGGTCCCAGGTACCAAAAATGTTGGGAACAACACCCTAAATATCCAAATATTAATGAGTTGGTCCCCAAGTAGCATATTGAGAGGTTCTGGAGCCTTCCAGAGCGGGTGGCTGTTGGAAGGTTTTTAAGTCACTGTGGTGAGCCCTCCTTGAACAGTACAGTGAGACCCCGGCCCGCTCCTCACTCTCTCTGTTTCTCAGCCACAGGGTGAGCAGTTTTGCTCTACCATGTTCTCCATCTGTAATGTGCTGCCTCATTACAGGGCCAAAATAACAGAGCCTATCACTCATGAACTGGAACCTCCAAAATTGTGAGCCAAGTAAACCTTTCAAAAATAAGTGGTTTATCTCAGTTATCTTATGGTTATGGGAAGCTGACTAACAGGGGAATCGAGATGTCTAAAACCAGCCAGCTGTTCATGATGTTGCTCGCCATCATGGGTCAGTCAGGAGACAAGACTGTAGATGCTTCCCAGTCTCTCACCCCAACTTTGCTGTGGTCATGTTACACACATCACTTTTCTCCAATCTTCCTCCCATGGTTCAAATCTGTTTATCTCTTGCTGCAGTTGATGCAATGACTCTGTAATCAGTTTCCTGCCTTCTAATCCCTTCCCTTTTAGTTCTTCTGTGATGGAGTTAGTGATGTGTTGAAGAGAAAGATACTGAATTACATACTGCACAACAATATCCTGAATCAAGCACAAAGCCAAACCAAAATGTCATGGTTCCCAATGCAACTAGGATGGTGTTTATCTCAAACGGTCCTGTCACCATGTCTGTAAGTCCTGACTGCACTGACAGCCTCACCCCCAATGCCTCTTCTCCCTGCTTCCTCCATCCTATGTAAGGCTATTCTGAGTCCCAGACACTGAGGTCACAGCTTTGCAATCTCCAAACATCTTTCTACTGCCCACCTCATTGATGCCTCTGGGTCTATGTTTTCTTTCCTCTTCTGCCTACCCAGCTTCAATACACCATCCCCATTTGCTGGGAATTCAGTTTTCTCCTCTCTTCTCTTCCTTGATTTGTGCCCCCAGAACCCATCACTCAGCTACCATTTTTGCTAGGTTTCAATACTTCAGCCATGAATCCTGCATTAGCAGGTGACACATATAGTATATTGTGCATATTTGCAGGTCCACATATAGTATATTGTGCACCAGGAACTGAGACCTTCTCCCAGAAGTTGGAAGATGCATTGCTGGTCCAGGAGTGTCAGCTCATGGGAATGACCATGTCATTCCCATCTTCACAGGCAGCTCTGATGTGGTTACTTTCTCTTCCAGAGCCCCAGTCTTAAAAGTAGCTTCCTCTACAGCTATAGCCGCAGCGGACCTTAACCCATTGATCAGCAGGCCTGGAGGCTAGGAGGTTTCCTGCTGCTCCTGGGATTTCGATGGCTCCATTAGCCCTGTCCACGCCTCAGCACTACGCTTCTAAAGACTCTTCAGTCACTCCTCGTTCCCTGCTGCATCCTCCTTCTTTCTGGGCAAGAGCAGTCATTCCCACATAGAATGCATCACATGTCTGCATTTTTGCTCTTACTATATCATAGGCTTAGCTGTTTGCACAGTTAGCCACTCTGTAGTTGTGCTTCTTTTATCCACTTTATGTGCAGAACCCCAAGCATGTGGCCTGTCATGCAGTATGAGATCATAATGCTTAATGAATGAATTGATTTATGCACTAAAGAGATGTTCTGTTGGAAAGACTGTGGTCTAATGATATCAGGATGTTGGGTTTGGCCTTTATAGGGACCAGTTATTTTTATTCAAAGCCCATAGTACAATCTCATTCTCATCATTCATTCAAATGGTTTTTCCTGAGGGTAAATGAACCCACATGCTCCATCATACCCAAGACAGTGCCCAACTCAAGAATTCATGGGCTTTTAGTGGCACAGCTTTAGCAGATAAGCCTGGTTATAGCTGACATTGATTCTTTGCAAGTCCACATATAGTATATTGTGCACCAGGAACTGAGACTCTCCCCCAGAAGTTGGAAGATGCATTGCTGGTCCAGGAGTGTCAGCTCAAAAATGTGTCTGCAAATGACAGAATATTAGCATCCTGATTGCCCTCTCTAACCCTCCTGCCTGATTCAGTGACTCTGCTGAGTTCCTGGGGTGAAGGCTTGGGCTGGTGAGGGGCACTGTGAGGTTCTCTGGATTTCCATGACCAGCTCCACTGACACAGTCCTTTCTTCTTACAGTGTTAAAGCATAAAGACCTTCTGGAGACTTCTTTTTTAACTGCTAACCTTGATATACCATTTTCACTGAATTAAGAAACGCCTAGCAGATAAGTAAAGCATGCTCTTGGGTGCATATAGGTCAGTAATGAAGTTAGGGCATGGGTACTATATAGCCTCACTCAATTCCTTTCTGGTATTTTTTCCTGCTTAATTCCCTGCTATCAAGAATTAAGTGGATTTGCCTCGCCATGCTCTTCCACTATGATATCTCTGACTTGGTTCCAGAAAACCATGGACTGAATCCCTTGAAACTGTGAATGAAGCCTAAATTATGGGTGCCAGGTGTTGTGTCTCAGCAACAAAGGAAGGAAAAACGTGTGGCTGGCCACTGAGAAAGGTTATCTGGACATGAGAAGAGGATGGGAGCCAAGTCTCAGGCAAAGGGGCCACAGCTGAAAGATACTGTGTGTCTTGTGCTTCCCAGGCAGGCTTTGGGGTTCAGAGAGGTGTTGGGCTGGCTCCTGATGACAAGCACATGCTGCTTGTCATTTATAAGACTGTGACATCTACTTCCAGAATTTTTTCAATCTATTAAGCCTGGTGGCAAAACAGTGAGGCAGCTTTCCTAAGTATCTGGTTTGTTTGATACTAAAATAGTTATCACTAACTATTATCAAGGCTGGAAGGCTTTTAAGAGTGTTTGGAAAGTTGATCAAGGATTCAACAATTTTATGGCTAATTTAGAGCTGCAGAGTTCTGCACATCCAGAATGAATTTAATTCATATTTGATGACTTAAAAGACAGAGTCACATTGGTGCAGCCACTACAGTATATAGTATAAAGATCTCTCAAAAAATAAAAAGATACGACTACAGTGCAATCTAGAAATCCCACTGGTATGCATTCAAAGGAAATAAAATCAGTATCTTGAAAAGATATCTGAATTCCTTTGTTCACTGCAGCATTATTCACAGTAGCCAAGATATAGAACAAATCTAAGTGTCTATCAATGAATTAACAGATAAAGAGAATAAAGACTTCTTGTTCTTTCTCTAGCATTCTTCTTTCTTGGCTCTGAATTTGGGTGTGTGGTAGAAGGTCCACTTCTCCCTCTTGACAGGTTGGGGATTTTAAGCCTGTTACTGTAAATAACTGACATTTGGCTTTGCAATGGACTATTACTCAGCCATAAATAAGAAGGAAATCCTATGATTGGCAAAAACATAGATGATGTTAGAGGATATTATTTGTTAAGTGCATAAAGCAGGCACCAAAAGACGAATACTGCATGATGCCACTTATGTAGACTCTTAAAAAGTCAAAGTTGAAGAAGCAGAGAGTAAATGTTGGCTGCTAGGGACTGGGTATTGGGAAAAAGATGTTTGTCAAAAGAAACAAAATTTCAGTTGAAAGATGATTAAGTTCTGGAGATCTAATGTACAGCACAGTGACAATGAGTAATAATATTGCACTGAATACTCGGAATTTGCTAAGAAAATAATAGTTTTTTCTGTTTTATTTTTCAGTCCTGGAGATCTAATACATGGGCCTCATGGTGCTAGGCCACTGAGCTACACCTCCGCCTGAGTGTAGATCTTGGGTTCTCACCACACATGCAAAAAGATAACCATGTGTGGTGGTGATCTTTTGATTAATTTGATTGTTGCATTCACTCTACATACAGGGTACACATATGTTAAACCATAGTAGTGCACACCTTGAAGGCATACAATTTTTACTTGTCAATTATTCTTTAATAAAGCTGACAGAAAGACAAAACCTCAGACAGTCCTTGAAGACAGAGTTGATTTCAAGATTCCCCTCCTGCAAGCACAATGCCCACAGTATATACCTTGTGTATCTCTTTACAGCTGATGCTTAGATCTTTGCCCTGTTTCTTTTGATGGTATTTGAACACCCAACTAGACCTTGTGTTTTGCTCTCAGTGTCTCTATTTTTTCTGAGTTTGGATGTGCAGGGTAGTTGGTCTCATGATGCTATATTGGGACTTCTAAGTCTGTGGCTGTGAATAAGTTGACATTTGGTTTCACATCCTTATTCTGAAGAGATTCTTTTTCACTGATTGTATTTTTAGTTTCCTGTGGTCATTGAGAGTGACTGAAGGAACTGAAAAGGCCACAGATTTGCCCCTCAGACAGAGCAGCATGTTTGGAGGCTTTGTATGTAAGAATAACCTTGGAAAGAACACAATTCAGTGGCTTTAGATACCGTTGTTTCTTCCTCAGTACCCTTAAATATATGCAGATGATGTGGGTTCCCTTTTGGTCACTGGGAAGATGTATTTCTAAAGACCTACCATATAGTGCATGTGGAGAGTGCTGGGAGCTATTCCACATCCCTTACCATGAGCAATCCCAGTGAGTGATGGACCCTAGAGCAGCCGCATCAATAAGAGATGGCATCTGCCCAACGTTTTGTTTGTGGCAGAATGGCAGAGCCATTGGTCAAGAGCTCTTTGTAGCTGATTTCAGCACTTCCTGTTCTTAGACCAAGAGTCAGGAGGCCAGGAGTCAGAAGGAATAGAGGGTCTGGTGTATAGCAGCCTGTGTAGGGATGCCAGCCCAATGCTCTTCCCACACCTCTGCACTCCCTTGGGTGGTCAGAAAGTCTGGATGGCCCTCACACCAAGGGTAGGCATCAACCTGGAAGCATTGCTGGCTCTCTACTGGCCATTGGAGGCCCACAGACTCTGAGTACCCGTCACTTGTGGCCTGTCCTGTGCCTTACTCCTCCTGAGCCCTTAGCCTAGTGGGAAGAGAAACCTGATGTCATGAAAATGGAGAGATGTATAGTCATAGACTTAAGCCAACTCCTCTGGCAGAGACATCAACCAGGCCACTTTAAGGGCTTGGGCAAGTCCTTCGCAAGAGCTGACCTCCTCTAGGTAACTGCAGGTAGATCTGCCATCTAGTGCACAATATGGCCGGAGTGGCTGGGGGGGCACTGCTAGCCATTCTGTGACTCTTACTGCATTTACTCTGCTGCTAGCAGCCCCTGATCTACTGGACTAATGCATCCAGGCTAAGGAAGTCACAATCAGAGATTCCTTCCTCTAAAGCCAGGCAGATTCCACAGAGTACGAGATAAGGCACCACTCCTGGTTGACTTTGACTTCCTCCTACAGTGGTGAATCCTGGTTTTACATACTCATGTTCATAGGAGCATTTAGTATTAGGTACATTTCCTGGGTTCTTTCAGTGTTACACTCTTGTCTGTCTCTCAGTCAAGTAAATCCAGCAGCCCCTGACTCTTCTTCAAGCTGCCATGCAGTGCCGTGTGTATCTGGCCAGAAGGGCCCTCAGGCTGAAATCGTAAAGACAGATGTAGTTGAGTATGGTGTTTAGACACCACCTTTTTTACACCAGGAAAGCAAATAGGAGATAAAGGTTAACTGATTCCCTTGAAGACTGGCCTCCCAGAGAAGGCAGGAGCAATCAGCTTTGGCCTAGTGCTGTGAGAGTCAGTCCTGGCTGACACTTACCTGCCATGGGATCTACTTGGAAATGCAGAACTTGAAGCAGCTCTCTCATGAGGAATGAGAGGGCCTTGTGCTCTGCATGCCTACACAAGGTGAGTTAGCCAGAAAGGACAGGAGCCACTGTTCTGCTGTGTCATATGACTACAGTGTCCTGGTTCTGGCGATGTCAGGCTGATGTTTTCTAATGAAATAACTCAAAACCCTATCACCTAAAGCTTAAATGCCTGACCTGGCCCCAGGCAACTAGCTGGTACCATCTTAGAAAGCCATGGATGAGGGATCCTGCTTACTGCGGCTACTTCTGCCTCCACCACTTTCCCCAGGAAACACTGCTCTTAAAAGTGTGGTGTGTATTCATCTACACTATGCTTAAAATGTTGCCATATGACTTTCTGACCTTAATTTTTCCTGTGTGTGTGTGCACATTTACATGTATTTATGAGTACATTTAGACAAAACTGGAATTATGATATATAAATACTACTTGTATTAATATTTTATTTGTGAACAATTTACAGAAAAGTTGCAAAAATGTCAAGAGTGTTTTGTAATACCTTTTACCCAACTTCTCTTCAAGTTAACTAAGTCCTTAGATAGTGTATTGGTCAGGTTTCCTGTAGCTGGAACAAAATATCTGATACCTTAAAGGAGGAAATATTTAACCTGGTTTATAATTTTGAGAGATTTTGTCTATGGTCCCCTGGCCCCAAGGCAAAAATGACATGGTAGAAAGTCTTGGTTGAGCAAAGCCAAGATTGGAGAGAGAAGCTCAAGAGGGAGATACACGCTCCAGAGGCTATGACCAGTGTCACCTCGCCCAACCAGGCCCCACCGAGTAACACACATTCAGCTACCGACTCATCGGGGCATTAATTCACTGATATATCTATTGCCCCAGGATCTAATCACCTCCCCAAAACCCTACCTCTAAGAACATAAGACTTCTGGGGAATAATGTAGATCTAAACCATAATGGGTAGTGATGGTACATTAAGCAATGTACCCTGCACATTACCATTGGTTAAATCCCAGACTGAATTCAGATTCCACTAGTTCTTCTCTAACGTCATTTTCCTGTTCCAGAATCCAATATTAGACATAATATTGCATTAGTCATCACATCTCCTTAGTCTCCTAATTTCTCAGCCTTTCTTGTTTCCCATGAACTTGACAATTTAAAGGAGCGCTGGTTAAGTATTTTGCAGAATTCGCCTCACTTTTGGTCTGCCTAATGTTTTCTCATGAGTATATTTAGGCTATGGGTTAATGGGAGCAAAATAATGGAGGTGACACGCCTGTCTCTATGCATCACATCACAGGCTGAATGGCAGTTACATGACTTGCTATTTTAGGGGTGCTTACAGGTTTCTGCACTGTGGAGTTACTGTTTTCCCCTTTGTATATGCTGTTCTTCAGTATGACTCACAGTCCAGCCTGACTCTCAGGTTAGGGGAATTATGTCACACCTCCTGGGGTAGGAGAGAGAGCACATGTGTTATTTGAATATTTCCTGTAAGGTTTTGGTTTTTTTTTTTTTTTGTCTTTTTTCCCCATTTATTTACTCAGTCAGTTTTTTTTTATCACTATAGAGTCATGAATATGTAATTTTATTTTGCACGGTTATGATTCAATAATATAATTATCCACTATATCACTCAAATAGTCTGGGTTTTGATTTTTGGGTTCCTTTGAGAATGGATCCTAAGTCCTTTGGAACACTTCCATCCCCTCCCTACTTGTTTTGGTCAGTTCTTTCTTACTTCTTGGTCTTACAAAGTGCTCCAGGTCCATTTGATGTTTCCTCTGTTCATCTCTGCAACCAGCCATTCTCCTAGCAGTCACAGTTTCTTTTATTGGAGAATTGTATTTAATAACCAAAATCTGAGAGTTGAGGATGCTTGCTGCTACTAGGGTGTCATTGTTTCTAGACATTTCAGCAGACAGAGCTAGCAACTACAAGCAGATTTGACCAAAACAGTATCCTCACTGTGTCAGATTAGAGTCAAATTATCAAATGTCCATGACAAAGACAGAATTATAAAAATAACAAGAAAAATGAAACAAGTCACATTTAAGGAAATTCTTACAAGACTGACAATAGGTTTCTCAGGAAAAATCTTGCAGAACAAAAGGGAAAGGAATGATATATTTAAAAACCTGGAAGAAAAATCTTTCAACCAAAACATATTGTACCTAGCAAAGCTATCCTTAAGAAATATAGGAAAATTAAAAACCTTCCAAGATGCGCAAAATCTGAGAAAATTCATCATTCCTAGACTACTCCTACTCTTACTTAATGGATTCTTAAAGACATTCTACACCTAGAAGCAAAACGTTGACATCTACTGTGAAGAAAATGCATGAAAGAATAAAGTTCACTGGTAAAACAGATATACAAAAAAGAGAAAAGACTCAAACTCTGTGTAATAAATGCCATCAAAGCAAAAACTAAACAGTAAAGGATATGAAAAGGAAGAGAGAATCTATAAGATAAACAATAAACACAGTGGCAGGAGTAAATCCTTACTTATCAGTGGTAACCTTGAATGTAAACAGACTAAACTCCCTGATCAAAAGACCTAAAGGTATCAAAATTGATGCAAAGACAAAATGCAACTATTGGATGCCTAGAAGAAACTAATTTCCCTGGAAAAGACACATACAGATTAAAAGTAAAGGACTGGAAAAGATATTCCATGTATATTAAAACCAAAACAGGCAGGACTAGCTACACTTAGACCAAAATAGTTTCAAATTAAAAACTGTAAAAAAAAGACTAAGAAGGACATTATATCTAAAGAAAGTAGCAATTATAAAGATATATGCATCAATACTAGAGCACTCAATTGTATAAAGCAAACATTATAGATTTAAATGGAGAAATAGATTGCAATACAATAATATTTGAGGACTCTAGTATCCAACTGTAATCTGCTAACAGATAACACCCACAAAATTCTGGGAAGAAACAACCAAATGGACCTAACAGATATTTACAGAGCATTGCATTCAATGCTCTGTAAATGCAGAATGAACACTTTTATCATCAGCATATGAGACACTTCTCAGGGTAGATTATATGCCAGGCCACAAGACAAATATAATCAGTTAAAAATTATCAAATTCTTATCTATATCTTCTTGGCTGTGATAAAACTATAAGTAAATAACAAGAGAGTTTTTGGAAATGATACAAATATATGAAGACAAAATGACATATCTTTGAATTACTTTTGGGAAAATGAAATAATTAAAAGTGAAAAATCTTCACTTCTTTTATTTTTAGATTGTCTACTTTTTTGAGTATTTACATATTCCAAATATTAATCCTTTGTCTGGGGAAGGTTGGAAATTTTTTCTCTTCTGTAGATTTTCTTTTCAATCTATTGGTTGTTTATTTTGGTGTGCAGAAGCCTTTGAGTTTGGTATAATCCCATTTACTGATTCTTGATACTACTTCTTGTGCAACAAGGGCTCTGTTCAGAAAATCCTTGCCTCTGCCTAGGACTTAATAAAAGCCAAATCTTGGAAGCAACCTATACGTCCATCAACAGATGAATGATTAAAGAAAGTGTGATGGCTACACATGATGGAGTACTGCACTGCCATAATGAAAGATAAACCTGAGTCATTTGTAGGAAAATGGAAGCACCTTGAGACCATGTTAAGTGAAATAAATCAGCCACATAAGCTTAAATATCACATGTTTCCTAATAGAGGAGGAACACAAGGTATAAATAAAGAGCAAAATAAAAGATGAATAATAGAATGTATGAAAATAGATCTTTCTTAAATAGGAAGAGGATCAAGAGATGGAAGCAGAAGAGGGAAGGGATAAAAACAGGAATGAAGATGCTTTATGCATTTGTACCAATTCCATTCAAGTAATGTAAACACTATGTACTGCAAACATGTACTAATAATTTCTTCAAATGCAAACAGAAACATACCATACCAAAAGTTATGAGATACAAAAGTAATGGTAAGAGAAAATTTTATAGTGATAAACACTTGTATCAAAAAAGATAAAGGTTTCAAATAACCCAATATGCAAACTTAAAGAGCAACAACAGCAGTGAGAACAAATTAAAACCAAACTAAATAAAAGGAAATATATAATAAAGACGAAAACAAAAATAAAAGAGCCCAAAAGTCAATAGAGTGAAGAACTAGTTTTTCAAACAGACAAAATCAACAAGCCTTTAGCTAAGTTAACCAGAGAGAAGTAGGGAAGACCTAAATAAATACAATCATGGACGAAATAGGAAATGTTGTAACTAATACTACAGAACTATGAAGAATCGTTAGAAACTATCATGATCAAGAACACACCAATAAATTGGAAAGCCTAGAAGAAATGGATACATTTAAGGATATAGATAACCCAGCAAAATTAAATCATGAGTACCTAGAATAACTGCAGGCTGGTAACAAGCTATGGGAGTGAAGCAGTAGTAAAAAGTTTCCCAGCAAAAAAATTCTGATGATACCTGATAGCTTCACTGATGAATCACACAAAATATATTGAGAAAAGGCTAATCCAAATCCTTGTACATTATTCCAGAAAAACTGAAAAGGAGGGAGCTGCCCAACTCACTCTACAAGGATAATGTTACCTGGATACCAAAACCAGATGATGGTAAAACAAAAAAGAAAAGTATAGACCAATATCTCTGATTACCAGAAGTGCAAAAATTCTCAACAAAAGAAGTGAAATAAAATTAAACAGGACATCAAAAGAATTTTATGTATGATAAACTGGAATTTATCTCCGTGATGCTTCAATACCATATATGCAAATGAATAAATGTTATACAACACACCAACATTTTGAAAGATAAAAACCCATGATCATACTAACTGATGCAGAAAAAAGTTTGATAAAATTTAATATCCATTCTTGATTGAAAAAAACCCCAACAAGTTAAATATAGAAGGAACATATGTCAGCATAATAAAAACTGTGTCAAACCTACAGCCAACATTGCATTAAATGTGGAAAAGTAGAAATTGATTCTGTTACAATCAAGAACAAAACAAAGTTACCCACTTTCACCATTCCTATTCAATACAGTACTAGAAGTCTTAGCCAGCATAATTAGGTCTTGGAAAGAAATAAAGGGCATCTAAAGTGGAAAGGAACAACTGAAATTACTCCTGTTTGCCGATGACATGATCTTATATGTAGAAAAACAAAAAAATCAACTCCACCCAGAAAAACGTTAAAACTGATGAACAAATTTAGAAAATTTACAGGATATAAAATCAGCATGCAACAGTTATCATTTTAATAAAACTATAATGAGCTAGCTGGAAGAGAAGTAAAAGTGAAGACCCTGTAATACTATTTACAAAAAAAGAGAAAATCCTTAAAAATAAATTTAACCAAGGAAGTGAAAGATTTCTATAATGAAAATTATAAAATATTGATGAAAGAATCATACATGACAGGAAAATGAGACTAGATCAGAAGAATTAATGTTGATTGTCAAAATGCCCATATGTCCTAAAGTCATCTACAGATCCAGTGAAATTCCCATCAAGATACCAATGGCAATTATCCAAAGAACTAGAAAGAACAACCAAAAAAATCCACAAAGAATTGCAAAAGATGCGGAATAACCAAAGCAATTCTGAGCATAAACTCCCCAAATATGGTGGTATCACAATACCTGATTTCAAAACATATTTTAAAGCTGTAGTGATCAAAAATACATCACACTGGCACAACTGCAGACCCATAGAGCAATGGAACAGACTATAGACTCCATATCTTAATACACATATTTATAGACAATTTATTTTCAACAAAAGTGTCAAGAATGCACATTAGAGAAAGGTAACCTCATAAACAAATTGTACTGGGAAAACTGGATGTGGATAAGCAGAAGACTAAAACTAGACCCATACCTCTCACTTTATGCAAAACTAACTCAAAATGAATCAAGGACCTAAATGTAAGCCCAAAAGCAATGAAACTACTATAATGAAACATAAAGAAAACAAAACAAAAGAAAGATATTGTCATAGGCAAAGATTTTTCAGATAAGATCATCAAAACATAGTCATAAAAAGCAAAAGTAGACAAGTGAGGTTATTTCTGACTAAGTTTCTGCATAGCAAAGAAAACAACCAATAAGGTGAAGAACCACACGGAGAAACACACACACACACACACACACACACACACACACACAGAGAAACATTTTACAAATTATTCATCCAAAGGTAAGGAACTCCAACTACTTAAAGCATATTTTATTATCATAAAATCCTTAGTAATATCATTTTTAAAATGAGAAAAGTAAGTAGACATTTCTCAAAAGAGGATATACAAGTGTGCAAATATGTGAGCACACAATCATGAGGGATGGTCAACATCACTAATCAACACCACGGAGCATCAGGAAAATTCAAATAAAAATCACAGTGAGATGCAAATTCACCCCAGATAGAATGGCTTTTAATCAAAAACACCAAACAATGCTGACAAGGATGCAGAGAAAAAGATATTCTTATATGGTGTTGCTTGTAGAGTAAGTTAGTGCTTCTACAGTAGAAAGAAGTATAGATTTTCCTCAAAAAAATTGAAAACAGAATGACTGTATGATCCAGAAATCCACTGCAGAATTCAGAAAGTGAGATAATATCATAATGTCAAAAGGAATGAGATGATTAAGTCAAAGAGATATTGCATTCTTATGTTTTTTCATTACTATTCAGAAGAGACAAGATATGGGGTAATCAAGATGTCCATAGATGGATAAGTGGATTTTAAAATGTAGTACTATACAGAATGAAATATTATTCAACCATAAAAAAGGATGAAGTCCTGTACTTTGCAGAAACATGAATGGATTTATGAAATGTAAAAAAGTTAGCCATGGAAAAAGAGGGAAGAGTAGGGACCGCTGGAAACTAGGGTGGGGAAAGGAGGAGGGGTTCATTCTGGGGTTGTGAGGCACAGTAGCAAAACTACAGTCTACAATTAAGTATACATTTCAAAGCAACTAGAGAAGTGTTTGATAATTCCCTAAACATAAAAATGGTAACAATGAAGGAAACAGAAATGCTTGTTACCCTGATTTGATCATTGCCCTCGAGAATCAATTTACAACACATTACCTCATAATTATATACAAATATCATTGGTCAATTAAAATGCATAAATACATAATCAAGTGCACCAGTCAAAAGTGTAATGCTTGCATTTAAAAAAAATTTTATTTAAAGAGAAAAAGAACAAAAAAAAAGGGTAGAAATAATACAAATTTCAAAAAAATAGTAAGAAATCACCAGTTGATAAGGTACATGTTGTCATCTTAGAAATAGTTGTTCAAGTTACAAAATTAAAGCATACAAAGTGTGGACATTCAGATAGTGAGACTGCAAACAGTTCTGCTCAATGATCCAACAAAAACTTAGTAATATGGTTATCAATCCTACACACTTAAACATACATGCAATTATATCCTTTAGAGCACTTTTTTACCTCTCATTTTTACAATAGCAATTACACATTTTGGGTTTTATTACACTAGAGACACAATGTGATATTTATAAATATGAGGAGAGTCTCCAGTTGCCTCCATTTACCTATGAAGGCCTCAAGATCATCCTTTTTATAGCTGAATAATATTCCTTGTATTAAAATACCACATTTTTTTCATCCACTCTGTGGTTGATGGGCATTTTGGTTGTTTCCAAGATTTAGCTATCACAAATTGTGCTGCTATGAACATGGATGCACATATATCACTGTGATATGACCTTTTCAGTTTTTCTGGGAAAATACCTAGGAGGGGAATAACTGGATTGAATGGAACTTCCAATTCTAGCTTTTTGAGGAACCTCCATACTGATTTCCACAGTGATGGCACCAGTCTGCACTCCCTCCAACGGTGGAGCAGTGTTCCTTTTTCCCCTCAAGGGCTTGTATTTTTATAAAGTGGTTAGATGCTAATCTAGGTTCAGATTAAAAATCAGAACTTTACCAAAATTCCAGAAGCCCCATGGCCCTTTGCCTGTTTCCACAGAAGGGAAGCACTAATCTGACTTCCAGTGCCATATTCAAGTTTCACACTGTGTTGACTGTTTCTTTGGTCTGGCATTATGCTTTTGAGATTTTCCACTGTTTTTGCAAATAGATGGGGCTCATTCATTTCTGCATGTCCTAGTTTCTTAACCTAACATTTTATCGTGAGTAGTTACTCTTGATCTTAAATATGTTTTTGCAAGATGATTTTACCAGTTGTATAATATTTTATAGTATGATTATATATAAACTGTTTACCCCCAAATTGCCAGTCATTTAATTGGTTTCTGTATTCTTCATTACAAATAATACTCACTAATGATCCTTTCATATAGACCATTGCCAAGAGAATGATTTAACAATCCTAGTGCCTCAAAATTGGTCAACTCACCTCTGGTGTTCTGTACTACATTCTGGACTTTAATCCTCTGAGTACACCCACAAAGGGCTTTAGGGGGGTTGTGGGAACTCAGCATGGGGAACTGGGCTATTTGGCATGGGCTTGGGTGACACAGCTGTTTTCAGTTATTTGAAACACTACTTCAAAAAAGGCAGACATATTTTATTATGAAGTCTTAGTTCTTCTATGCAATTAAGCCCATATTACCAGAGAAGGGATTCTGATTGATCCAGTCTTGGTCAGTAACTAAGTTGTGATCCACCAATTTGGTCCCAGGAATGTAAGGCCAAGTTGCTCCTGTCATGTTGGGACCTTCCTCAGAATTAGGTTGGCAATTTTTCTTGAAGTCTCTGTGATATGAACAGACCCTATGGTGGGTATCTGACACACAGGAGAGGGGTCTCTTGACTTGTCATACAGTCCAATCTCCTCTTCAACATATTGACAAACCTTGGGCACTGCACCTATGATAACTTAGCTCCTCTGCTTTGATCGTAGCACCTTGATCCAGTCCTTAGAAATAAATAGAAAATTAACACTTGCATAGAGAGGAGAGGTGAAAGGTTGAAGGCCCCTAATAATTCCCTGGACTTCCCTCTTGGGTGATCTCAGAGCTGAATTACACACTCAGTGTGTTACACATTCTCTCATGATATAGAATTGAAGTTCAAAAGCTAATTCTTTAATAGGACCAATCTTAACATGCATCAGATTTTCAGAAATGATTGCAAAATCTTTTCTGAAAGAAGAGCTGCCTGGATCAGATGTTTCAGGGAAGGAAAACAAAACACACCTTGGTGACTTAGTGGAGGGAGACAGAGTGGGTGCCTATTGGGAAGAAAACAATACTTTACAGCTTTTCCTAGATTCCTGATTCATATTTTCCTCCTGATGTCAGGAATGGAGCATCTTTTTCTCCTCTGGATGTTTGGTTATGACACCAAGAAATACAAGATAAATGAGATAATCTGTGAATGGATCCTGAAACAGCTGGCCATTTCTGGACACAAATACAATGGTTGGTCAAATGGGACATCTGGTTTAATTCCCCAAAAGTTTGGCAATGGCAGTAAGGCCAATAAAGATAATCCAGTCAGCCACTGCCAGTCTGGGGCTCCCAGGAACCCAAAAACTAGGCTGGGGAGATTGAGTTTCTTTTCTCTGGGACTAGTGAAGGGAGAGTAGTAGGTGAGCCAGCTGTGTGCTTAAAATTTTCTCTGTGTCCCCGCAACCCTGGCTGCCTATGACCATGAGAGACAACGTCCTAGAATAGTTGAAGGTTTGGTTGAACGAGTGTGGAAGATTTTGTAATTTTGTAATTTGGGGCACACTAATGGCCACCTCATTTAGAAAATTATTGTCATAAGAATTATTAACCCATTGTGTGATAGACATTTGTTCCACATGACCAGGTAAAAGAGTCTCAGCTGGGGTCAGATTTGAGATTAGAACTGACCTGTGTCATACAAGTGCTCAGCAGCCTTATACAAAAAGTTTAGTTTCTTCTCACACTCAATTTTCTTATTTGTAGAATGAGGACAGTAATTCCTACCTCCCAGGATTTTTACAAACATTATATGAAATCATGAATTTGAAGAAGTTAAGGAGAAAATGTGAACCATTTTGGTGGTGGATGAGATCACTTAAAAATACATTTGTGATGTTTACCACCAAGTGTCTGTTTTCCGTAATGATAGGAGAACTGAAATCCTCTAAAGATTTAGATGTTTCCATTTTAGCCTGCAATCTCAAACTTTAAAAATATTTTAATCCTTTTTTCCATAAAAGAAGACATAGGAACTAGACATGCTGGATATTAGAGTTAGTCAACTTTCCACCATTATAATAAAATACTTGAGATAATTACAGTAGAAAGATAAAAGATTGGCTTGCAGTTTTGAATTTTACAGTCTAGGATTATGGACCTTTTTCTTTGGGTCTCTAGTGGAGATGCCAGGTGACAGTGCTGGAGAACATGTGGTGGAGAAAATTGCTTTTCTAATGGCTAGGAAGCAAAAGAGAATGAGTAAAGGGCCAGGCTCTCACAATTTCCTTTGAGGACACACCCCAATAATACAGCTTCCTTCTATTAGGCCCACCTCTTAAAGTTCCCACCACCTTCCAATAGCTCCAGGCTAGGTAGTAAGCCTTCAACACATGGACCTATGGGAAATTTTAAGATCCAAACTACAGCAATATTCATGCCTTGATTCCCACAGAAGGACCAGTGAACAATAATCCACTTAAAGGTCTTAAAGATTACATATGAAGCTAGGGAGACCACAGTTCAGAAAAAGGACTAGAGCTGGCCAATGAAAAATTTAGAACTAGGGGCTGGGGATTTAGCTCAGCGGCATAAGCGCCTGCTTTGCAAGTGTGTGGTCATGAGTTCGATCCCTGGTACCGATAAAAAACAAAACAAAACAAAACAAAAAAACTTAAAAAACAAACAAAAAAATTTAGAAGTTGGCCTCCTATCTAGCTCCCAGGAGCAAGTGAGTCTTTGATTCCAACACACTGTAGTTTTCTAACCTGAGATAATACTGAGAGTTAGACCAGTGATTGACCCCAGTTTCCCATCTCCTCTGTTTCTAGTGACCCAGACCCGAGAGTATTCTGACATCAAAGCATGAGGCCTGAGCAGAATGGCCAAGGACACCATCTAAGATGTCAAATGAAACATATTTAGTTTGGGATATATGTGTATGGAAGGGCTATTTGGCTTTTGTGCCCTGGTCTGCTCATAGAACACAAACTTGAAGGATGAAAAGGTATAAAATGACAGGATAAGGTGTCATCACAAGGGTTTTTGTGACTCCAGAAAATGTGACATGAGGGATGACTTTTATTGAACTTGCTTCAGAAAGGCTGTATTTGTTAGTGAACCATGAGTCAGAAGTGGACAGGGTCTTTTCTAACCTAAAAATAAACCTTGAGGGACAGCGTGGTCAAGGGAGCATTTGTAATTTGAGCTTTTCTATTTCTGTGGGGATGGAGGTAAAAGGGGAGGGGTGAGCAGGAAGAAGTGGGGCTCCAGCTCTGCTTCTAAGACGTGGCAGTGAAGCAGGCAGTTGGTGGCAGCTCAGGTTAGTAGTCACGCCTGGAATACACATCTGGATTGCAGACCTGGCAGTCTCAGGCCTGCTAATGACCCACCATCTAATGTCTCAAGTCTACTCTGTTGTTCATTTTGACCCTCCCTGGCACAGTTATGGTTCTGCAACCAGAGGGACATGACTCTCACATCTTAGTCACAATGCAAACGTGTAATCCGACCCTTTCAGAGTTGTGTTGCCACATTTTGACCAATGTCAAAAGTTGACTTTAGGTGCACCAGGGAGGCACACTGTTCCAGTGATGTCTACCTGATATGGGTCACAGTACAAGGAAGAGGAAGAGATAATGCCTGAGGACAAGCTGTCATCAGAACACTTGAGAATTTTGCTTGTGGTACATCAAGAAGCAACCTCAATAGAAAAGTCACCACGGGACGAGTACTATGGTGGAAGGTCTAATTTAATTCCTTCTAGCTCCCAAATGCAGCATATGCAATTCCTCCCCAACAGAACAAACAGCTGAGAACCAGGGCCCAACAACCTTGCAGGCAGGCCCAGGCAATCCTTGAGGTCACATCGCTTTACCTGTTTCATCCGCCACTGATGCATCAGAAAACAAGCATTCTTCTACAAACCCCACTGTGTTCTCATCACAGCCACTGGAAATAGAGCCTTGGAAATAAAGCGAGAATGAAGCATGCTGCCATCTTCTTTCCCACTCTTCCTGTGGCTCTTAACCACCTCACCTCACATTCCTGCTTCCCCTGATCCTCACCTGCCTTCCCCCCTCCCTGGTCAATCCTGCCTATCTTGCAAAAGAAGACCTCACCCCTCCCTCTGCAGGAAAACCTCCCCCAATGCACCATCCTACAGTACCTTCTTCTGCCACTCAACCCCACACATTTTTACTTGATGCCATCCAATTTTACTACTTGCTAATGGACTGTTAGTGCTGTTCACCACTATTTTGTGAAGCAACTTGTCATTTTCACTAAGCTCAGGCATAATAGCCAGAGTGAGGTGTCTACACCTCCTGGTTCAAGGACCAGGAAAACTGCTGGCACACTTAAAAGCATATCTCTCTTGTGAGTGAGCTTAGATGAGTCATCATTCCCTTGCAGATTGCTGGTAGAAGCAAGTGACTGAAAGTACATAGAAGTCGTTGAGTGGTATCCAGCACACAGGAACAGTTTGAGAATATGGTCTATCATATTGGCATTGCTAGAGGATGAAGATGATGTCATTTGTTTAGGTTCAAGATTCCATCGGCACCCATAGCATAATTGATGCTCCATCAGTGTAGCTAAAATCAAGAGTCCGCAAGCTTCTAGTGGAGCTTGGTACTGGCAGGAGTACAATGCTACTGAGTGACCCCACTCACTACCCTGCCCACCTCAATGAACAAAGGGTGAGAATGCCAACAATGACTACTTGGCAAATTGTCTTGGGAACAAGCCCATGAGTCAGAACATAAGCTGCCCAAAGGTCCAAGATCATGGGTTCCCGACTTTCTCAGGCAGTTGCTAATCTGGCACTCCATAAATCTGCATTGGATGAGGACAGGAAGTGACTAAAGATGCAAAACCCCAGTGAGGCAGTGCCAAGAGCCCTGCCCACCCAGAGGGTCTGTCAGTGCCTGTGATGAAGTAATCAGAGGGGGACAGCTGCATATATCTTGGTAAACAGATGAGCTCAGTCCGTACCCCCAATAGCAACCTGCACAGAAGAGAAGCAGCCTTGTGAGGCTGCATTGCTCTGGGCCCAGCACATTGGCAGCAGGAAGAAGCCCTCTCCTGTCTCTGGGGGGTACTGAAACTCAGATTAGCAAAATGGTTTGTCTGGGGTCACACATAGATAAGGCAGTGAGACTCAAATCTAGGGCCAAGTCTCTAGATCTCATTTCACTGCTAAAATGACAGTCTCTGAGCCTTCCCAAGACCGCATGAGACCATGGGAACTGAGGCAGGTTCCCAAGGTTGTGCTATCCAATCTCTTTTCTCTCTGTACAGGTGCTTGATTTCAGGTTCTATGTAGGGTGCAGAGTCTTCAGTGTAGAGAGGCTGATTTGCACTGTAACATGCCCATTCTGAGCTTTGGAGGTTGCTATGTTCAGTGGAAAGAATAAAATAATTCTAGCTCCTTTGGCCTGGGATTTAAAAAAAAAAAAGTCATTGAATCTCCATGTCTATCTGGAACCCAAAACATTGATGTTAAGTGAATTCTAACTGTGCAAGAATGTTCTGATTGAGTTTGTATACCTACAAGACTTCACACAAGGAATACTACAATCAGAATGATTCTAGGCTCCAGATCTTGTTAGGAGGGAAGTGGAGGTGATGGCAGTGTCCCACAGAGGAATAGGAGAAGGGAGGAGGAACAGAACACAGGCTCTGTACACTCCTTTATGATGGTTAGAACAGCCCTTATGCAAAGAGAAGCAGTGTGGTTTGTTATCTCCTTCTTCTACCACTTACTTCATTGAATTTCAATGTTTTCATCTGTAAAACAGTGATAATCATCTCTCATTGTGAGGCATAATAAGGTATAATAATGCACTTTGTCATGCCCAGTGAAAATGTGAGCTGTGCTTCCTCTTCCAGGGACTGTAACTGCAGAGACCACCAGCTAAGCTGCCAGTGATGTAGCCATTATTTCCAGTTCATTTGGAAGGATCCAGTGCTTCCCCCAAACACTCCTCCTTCAGGGTCCTGCTGTACCTGCATGTCTAGGTAGTATCCAGCAGCTCATGGCTCACTGCACGGTTTACACATTACTGGCTGCACCTTGCATCGATCACTGCCACCAGGGGGCGATCGCGAATCACTCCGAGAAAAGCAATTGTGATAAGCAACCTTTCCAGCCTGACATTCTCCGTCCTCTTGGAGTATCTACCAAGTCACTTTGGAGCATCTCCATGGGGACAGCCTGCCCTTTCCCCCCTTTTCTTTTTCCTCCCTATTCTTCCTCCTCCCTTCCCTGCCGTCCCTATTGTTCTTCTTTCCTTACTAACTTGAACAGTTTAATCAATATGGCGCCTCTCCAGGGTCTCCAGCCTGTCACTGCAATTTGCTGTGGTTCAGTGGGTGAACTTTCTTTTTCCTTCGAGTGGGAAACAGCATTATTTCCATGATAGGATCCGACTGATCCCAAGAGACCTCCACACAAAGAAGACTATAAAGAAAGGAGACAGCTGGTTGAAAAGAGAGAAGGGATTTGGGGAATTGAAATGCTTTGTAATATTGGACTTGAACGTGGAAAATTCACGTCTCTGCATTGCTCAAATGCCTCTGAATTAGAGCGGAAGGGGTATCAGTTAATTTGCTAATGCTGGGTAGGAATTCCAGGCCCAGAGCTTTGCAGGATTTTTTTTCCTGACTTGGATGACATCCATTAGGCTGGACTTCATCTACACTGATCACTTATTTAATAGCCTGGACTGAACTATTTATTCCTCATCTGGTTGTCTTTAGGAGAGATGGAGCTTAGATCACCCTAGAGTAGTGCTTGCCACCAGTTATTTCCTCCCATCTCTCTAGGAACAAAGTGTGAGGCAAGTTTATGCAGTCAAATGGTATATTCATAAGAGCACAGGACCAAGTCTAGGGGACTGGGTTCTTGTCTCACCTCTCCCACTCACCTGCTCATGAGATAAGGACAATCACTGCCATTTTTACCGGTCCTGTCTCTCAGCTGTGGCCTTTTCTCTATGGGGAGGCCATACAGAGTTGTGATGATCAGATTTGTTCTCGGAGTTACAGACTCAGAGAATCTGACAGGCAAATGGGGAAGCTTGGAACTGTGACTTTTACATTTAAAAACAATCTGATCAGGATACAAATTTTCATTCTGCAATTCAACCGCACCTGTTTTGATTAACTCTTACATATTTTATTTATGCAAATTTTTCTATGCAGGAGTTTTATCCCTGCCTTCTAGAACTGTGAAGTGAGTATTGGGATTAGATCATTTTTTAATCTCCTACTGTCTGGCAGAGAGGTATGGCAGAGGAGTAACAGTCCATGGCAGGGTAGGCAGGAAGCAGTAAGCATCAGCAATCTGCTTCCATCTTTCCCTTTCATTCCAGTCATGCTACAAACCTAATGGTTTGTTCCACCTACATCCAGAGTGGGGCTTCCTCAGAGTCCAAAGCCACCTGGGTGAAGACACCCTGGCTACATAGCCTTGTCTTGTCCACCAAGGACAGGTGTTAGAGGAGGGCAGCTCATGTTATCTCTCTCAAGTCACTTGTAGAAGGTGATGGAGTTTTTATCTCAATCACTGGGAATTTTCTTCACTTTCTCATTTTTGGGACAAAATCATCAGGCAGAAATACAGATTGCTGTTAGGAAATGAGTAATATCATTAGGCATTTGTTCTTAGTATGGAATATCAACCTTCTTTGAGTTCCATTTCAGCTTCCTAACTCTCTACTTCATGTATTTAATCGGGAAAAGCCAAAGAGCTAGTGAAACTTTGAGGCTCCATTCAAGGAGAAATCATCCTCAGAGAAGGCATATCCTCTAACCCAGGAGTATATGCCTTAGAAGTCTGGACTTCTAAGTTAGGAATCAACAGAGAATATGCAAGAATATGACAGATTAATATTAAAATATTATTTTAATTATGACTGAAACTGAATTCAAGATAGTGTTAAAACATGTAACTTTGATTGGGCTTTTCATTACCTCCTTCACCATCAAGCTACAACCTGTAAGTAGACAAGTCAGAAGTTTGGAGCCAAGGACAGAGGAAAAAAGGAAAAGTATAATAAGTTTGGTTGTTATTAGACTAATTTCTCCCACGTAAGGGACATGGAAAAGCTGGAGATAAAGGCTGGATATATTCCTCAGGAGACATCTCAACATAAAAACATGAAGCAAAGAAAATGACATTTGTTCCTCTGGGGCAGGAATGTTCTCTAGTTGGCCTACCTCAGTTAGCTTGCACAGCAGTTTTTCAAAAGATTGAACAATAACCGAAACATCAGAAAAAGTGTTATGTCCATGTTGACCAGGTAAGCAAGACAACCTTCCATTAAAATAAGGAATAATTTCTATATATGAAGCTGTGAAAGTCTGAGCTCTGTTTTAGTTACTTTCTCCTTAATAAGACAAAATATCTGGTACCTGCAAGTTAAAGGAGGAAAGATTAAGTTTAGTTCACAGTTTTTACTGGTTTCAGCCCATAGTCAACTGGCTCCAAGGCAGGGTGGCATTGCAGAGGGACATGGAAGAGGAGAAATAGTCCGTGACAGGATAAGTAGCAAGCAGCAGTAGCTGGCTTCCACTTTCCCTTTTATTTCATCCAAGTTACAAGCCTAAGGGTTGGTACCACATCCAGAACTACACCAAGCCAATTTAGCTGTCACCCACCCTTAATATATATTCACACACACCCTGAATCCAGCCACCTCCAAAAAGCCCCACCTATGAGTGCATGAGGGTTTTGGGGGCCATCTAGATATAAGTCATAACAAGCTCTAATTTTTAGGGCCGGTCCAACTGAGAATGAGATGGCTCACAACAATGATGAAAATCACCTGTCATCATCTATGCATACAGCTCCATGTCCCATATACTGGCTAAAGGAATTTAATCTCAGTAAAAATAAATAAAATAAAATAAAATAAAATAAAAGTCTTGTAGGATTACTGCTGCTCACACTCTGATATGCTCAACATTACAGTATCAATATACTTTATAAACAGACCATGAAGTTTACTACTTTACAACCTTTAGTTCTCCACTTTCTGATTATCATGAGGAACCTCACTTTTACTAAGATGTCAAAGACTTATTCTTTGCATCTTGCAAGGAAGATTACAATTTCATTTTAAAGTAATTCTCTAAATATGGTAACTAAGACTTTGCCTGGTAAAAGCCACTGTCTCCCTACTTTATTTTTCTACCCAATAAAAAACTATCTTTAGGTAGTTTTGTGGTGCCTCCACATCCCCCACAATGGTAGTCTCTGCCAACAAAAGTTCACTTACCAGAACCCTCATTCAGGAAAGAGAAACATGAGTCTAGTGGTCTTCTAAATGTTGTTTGACCTTATTTGCCCAGATGCCTCCTCTGGCAGGTCTAGAACCCTGATCCAACCTCTTAATGAATGATTTCCATCTTTGCCCTATGTGCACGAGTATAGTTCTTTCAGTTGAAAGCAGGATTGGGCTGGCCAAGAGCAAAAAATGAAACCCCTAAACTTATATTCCTTTGGGGGCTTCTTTACAGACTGTTTCTGAGATCTGGGGCTTGGAAGAGGCTCCCAGGGGCATCTGTCTCCTTATCACTCCTCCTGCCTGGTGTCTTTTGTTCTCACTGATCTTCTGTAAAGCCTTCTTTCTAACTCATTTTAGATATTTCCACTTAAAGATCATTTTAATGTCAAATAATTCTCAGCAGTCCTGTGACTTTAAAGCCTAGGCTGTCAGGCCGCCTAACATTGACAGGATCAACAGACTTGCAAAGAAAACAAATTTCTTCTTGGTCTATTCGACAGAGATATCACAGTCTGGGATAGTAATTCCAAAGCAAGGAACCCAAAAAGAATAATCAAGAGTTTTCACTGAATGGAGATTTCTTCCCTAAATCACTCTTTAAAAGATCATCAGGACACTAAAAAATAAGCTTTCTTCCACTGCATGATGTTTCAACCACACTCCTAAGGTATGTGTATGAGTGTTTCCTACAGTTCAGTACTTGTCAGTGGGTGCCTTCTAATGATGCTCTTTGTGGATATTCCATTTTTTTCTTCTATGTTTCTGAGGCCAAGTTTATATTTTAGTTTTTTCTTTAGCATCCACTACACCCAGAACTGCACTTAAAAATAGTTAAATTAGATTGTGGGATTAGTACTGGGTTTGTTCCAACATAAAAAAAAATCCTTGCATTCATTCCTCCATATCCACTAAGGGCTGGCTCTAGGACCCTCTGGGGATAATAAAATCCTTGATGCTCACATCCAGTATATAAAGTGGCATAGCATTTTTACAGAATCTATGGACATATTACTGTACACATATTTTAAATCATCTGTAGATTACTTATGATACTTAAATGCCACATAAGAAGTTACACTACATTGTTCAGGAAATAATGAGAAGGGGAAAATAAGTCTGTAGAGATGTAGTTTATTCTAGATATTTTTGGTCTGTGGCTGGTTGAATTCACAGATGCAGAATCCATGGATATGGAGGGCTGATGTCCAAGCAAAAGGAACATTCAACTCAAACTCTTATTCTTTCTCCACCTCCAACATTGTGAGAATTGACATCCAGTATGATGATCCTCCTCTGGGAACCTTCATGATCAAAGAGAGAGGCTATGGGATCCACTGTGCCTACAGTGAGTGTGGAGAAGGTTTCAAAGGCCACATACAGAATCCAGTAGATATGAAAGCTGAGGCTGTGAGAGGGCAAACAAATTGACTCAGATACCATAGTTGGGTGGTAGAAGATTCAGTGTTAGCATCCACTTCTCCTGAGACTTAGTTGCATGCTTTCTGCTACATAATAAAATTAGCTTACAATTACAGGAAAATTTTCAACCTAATTTAGAAGTAATATGATTTCCCAGCTATTAAAAATTAAAATCATCAGAATATACCTTCCCTCAATTATTTAAATTGCTTAAAATTCTACTCTTTTAATATTTCTATAATAGCTATTACTGATAATGCTAAAAAAAAATGCAGCACTCCATTTGCTGAACACATAGGTCTAAGTGTACCCTATGACCAGTCACATCTGCCAAGCATAATGATCAGTCAAGCACAAGTATGCTCAAGCCCTGTGGGTCTGATCTTTTTCCCATTATAATAGGATTATAAAGTACTTAACTTTAACTACTACTATTGGATCCAGATTTTCTCTCTTTTTAGGAACATCCCAGGGCCAGTGGGTCTTATCATTTATCACTGTTTTAAGAGTTTTGCTTTGATCTAGGAATAATTTGGTATGATTGAAAGAGGACTAAGCCTTTTGACTAATCTGGGGAACAAAGTACAGAATCTGCAATCCAGAAGCTTTGGGTTTGTTTTTCTTAGGCAAACCCATGAATTTATTGTCAGTTCAAGAAGAAATAAAGGACTTTCAGAAAGTAATTTGCAGCAGTTGGGGAATTTCTTTCTTTCTTTCTTTCTTTCTTTCTTTCTTTCTTTCTTTCTTTCTTTTCTTTGCTTTCTTTCTTCTTTTTTAAAGAAAAAGATAGGAAGGAAAAAAAAAAGGGATTTCATCTGAGGAAGTAACTGGTGATCCAGATTCCAGCAGATGGGAAGAAAGAGCCAATAACAAGAATGTGAGCATGTTTCTCTTCCGGGTTGCAGCTCTCTTGTTCCTGGCTTGGTTTGGGAAAACCTTCATTGTTACATTCCATAAGGTCTTAATTTAGTTTGAAGGAGAAGAATGAGGAAAGTCAGGTTAATAGCTGGTTGTTCTTCTGCAAAGGAGCTTAACTGCTGGAAGAATGAGAAACACATGTATGTAAACTCTGTTCAGAAGCTGCCTGGCTTTGCTCAGACTCAAAGGAATATGCAGTTCCCTCAAAGCTTAAAGGACAGAAAGACTCAATGTCTAAAGTCCAGTGCTGGCCAAGATGATGTCTTATTGTATCTAAGATTGCTGTTTGTTATGAATGTAAACTCCCCATTTAAATTTACAGATTATGTGAAGAACATAATATTACAAAGCACTATTTTACCTATTGCATCAAATATTACTGATTTGAATACCTGTTTAGAGTTTGAGCCTTGAGTGTTACATGTCTCTTGAGTTTAAAATTGATTTTTTGAGAGATGTCTACTTATACTTCCCTACAAACTGTGTTCTTTGTAATGTTACAAATTTCATGCTGAAGGGGTGAAAGTGAGCCGGGAGAATCGGGCCATATTTTCACATTATTATTATATCATTATTTGGGGGCAGTTTTAGTTATATTTTCATTATCATTACTTCTGGGGATGTTTTTATTATGTTGCTACATTCTCATTATCATCATTACATTTGGGGCTGCTTTTGTTATATTTTTACAACGTGTTTTGAAATCACTTACTCTAAAAAGGGAAAATACATGGAACTTTTGATTGTCGTCAACATTAGCCCAGATAAAGGTAAAAATGAACACTGATGATCTTTTATGAAGGTCAGATTTGGATTTTAGTCAATAATAATGTGTTTCATTCATTTAGTATTTGCTTACAAAGAGAGTTTGCACAGATGTACCTCTGAGTTCTAGAACAACTAGGAGTAGAACCTGAATAGCTCTACTCAAGTTCACAACACACTTAAGATTAAAAGGGGCTGTTTTCTCCAAGCAGTAAGAGGGTTCTGATTGATACCCAAGTCTAGTTTTTGCCGTTATCTCCCTAAGGAAGTTAGCCTTTCCATACTCTCAGATCTGACACTGTCCTTGGACCCTTCCTCCCTCAGCCCAGCCTCCCACTTCCAGGCAGCTTCCTGTCTCAGACCAGGCAGGAGCATCTCAAATATAAACCACTGGATATATTTTCAAGGCTCTCTCTAGGTACTTAGAGAAAGTACAGGCTTCATTTCATTCACCAAGGGGACACAATATGATGTTTTATTAGAAAGATACTGGGTACAAATTGAGTAGATGTGGCACAGTGGTTGGAACTATGAATGTTCTCCAGAGGCTCACATGGCCAAAGCTGGGTTGCCAGGCTGCCATGTTACTGGCATATGGTGGGACCTTTAAAAGGCAGAGCCTAGTAACAGAAAGCTAGTTTACTGGGGTTTGCTCCTAAAGGGAAGGTAGGACCCTGTTTTTTTCTTACATCTCTCTTTGCTTCTTGGATGCTAAAAGGTTAACAGTCCTCTATTGCCATGTGCCTCTATCATGATGCACTGGGCCACTGACTTAGTTACTTTTCTTGTTGCTGAAACAAAATACCTGCTGCCCAAAGTTAAAGGGGGAAAGATTTATTTAAGCTCACAGTTTGTAAAAGTTTCAGTCTATAGTGAGCTGGTTCCAAGGTAGGGCACCCTGGCAAAAGGACATCACAGATGAGAAACACTTCATGGCAGAGCTGGCAGAAGGCAGCAAAACAGCAACAATACCAGCAGCAGCAGCAGTAAATCTGCCTTCCCTCTATCCCTTTATATTCCATTGAAGATATAAACCTATTGATTGGGACCACCCTTATCCAGGAAAGGACTTCCAATATCCACACTGAGATCTATGCTAATTTCAATCAGGGGACTAATTTAGTTCCACACACCTTTAAACCCAGTATCACACAACCTAGAACTGGCCAATTCCTGAAAAACCCCACCTATGAGCCATGAAGCATTGAGGCGGCATCTAGATACAACCTATAACAGCCACCATGGTCTCAAAGCAACAGGTCCAAGTTACCATGGACTGAAAACTTTGAAAATGGAAGCTGAAATAAGCCTCTCCTCTTTTTAAGTTCATTATTTCAAGTAGTTTTCACAACAACAGAAAGCTGAGTAACAACATGGGTTCATATTTTGGGACCCCACTTATTAACTCTGTGGCTATGAATGAGTTAGTAATTTTTCTACATTATTAATGAAATGTTAGCAATTCTATCCAAATGTATAGAATATATTCATAATTCTTATGAACAAAGAGAACTTATGCAAGGAGGCAACATCAGTTTAACCTTAAACATTTAATTAATGTAATTTACTACATTAACCTACTTTTGCTTCCATCAATGCATAAATACATTTCACAAAATTTGATACTTATTCATGGGAACTGCCCTCACTTTCAATAACCTGGAACTATAAGGAAACTTCTGCAGCCTCACAAATAATATCAGTGTGAAACATTTAGCTAGAGCATATTTTAGATTAAATGCTTCTCCCCTAAGTTGAACAAAAATGTTTGTTTTCACCATTATATTCAGTATTATACTAGATATCTTATCCTCTGTACCAAACTTAAAATGAAGAAATGAAATGCACAGATAGGGGAAAACAAATAAGTCAGATTCTCTTAATTTATATATGGCATGATTTCATATGTAGATCATCTTAAATAATCAACAAAGCTAATAGAAAATCCACATAATGTTAGTAAAAATTCAGGAAGCAAGGTCAATTTTTAAAAATAGAATTATATTTCTATGCCCTAGCAAAATTCTAGAAAATAAAAAGCACGATTTGTGAAAGGATCCAGGGTATAAAATAATTATGAATAAATTTAATTGGAAATAGGCAAAAATTTCTATGTTGAAACTAAAAAATATTGTAGACAGAAATTAAGAGTAGCTCAGTAGAGGGTTAGATGATACGTCTGCATTAGAAGACTTGTTATCACCAGCATGGGATTTTTAAATGGTTTAAAGGAGAAACAGTGAAATAGTGAAAAATCTAAGAAGATATGGTTTTTAGTAATGGACAAGCATGTATTAAAATATATATGGACAAGTCTTTTTACAATATTTTCTTAAAAAAGAAGATCAAAGTTGGAGCAGATATGCTACCAGATTTCAAGACTTGTTAAAAAGCTATAGTAAAGACAGTAAAGACAGAGTGTTATTGACATAAGAATTGACAAATAGATGAATGAAACATAGTAGAGAGTTCAAAAATAAACTTAAACATATATGACCCATTAATTTTTTTTGATAAAGTGTCCTAGCAATTCATTGGAGAAAGGCGAGTCTGTAAACACATGCTGTCAGTAGAACTAGAACCCATATAAGAAAAAAAGGTAAACATTATCTCATACTATATCCAGGAGTTAGCTTGACATAGATAATAGAAAAAAATGTAAAATTATAAATTTTCTAGAAGAAAATTCAAGGGAATATATTTAAAGCTAAGGGTAGACAAAAATTTCTCAGGACATTCAAAACACTACAAAAGAAAAAATGATAAATTGGATTTCATAAGGTTAAAATTTTCTCATCAGAAAATACCATTAAACAAATAAGAAAGCAAGTCATAAACTTGAAACAATATTCTCAACACATTTGTCTGACAAATAATTTATATATTCAATATATAGCGGTCAGCGTATGTTATATGCATATTTGAATATGCCAAAATGAAGCCCATTATTCTTCACAACTAATATGCACTAATAAAATTTTTTAAAATAAGTGATATTTTAGTGAGAAAAAGTCCTACAAATCAATATGAGAGTCTGAATTTTTTGAATAGGACAGAAACTAAAGATGCAAAGATGCCAGATGCAAAGAGAGCCCTGCAATCTTGGTTATCTGCTTTGCAAAGATGTTTGAAAAGCCAGTAAGTATATGAAAAGGTATCCAACATCACTAGTATTTAGAGAAGCTCAAAAAAACTGGAAAACTTCCACACACACAATAGAGTGATGAGCTGTAACAGGACTGGCAATGCGGAGCACTGATCAGGGGCTGGTAAAGGCTGTTCGAAACTCTGTCTGGTGGGTGCTAGTAAAGCTATCCCTGTATCTTCTCCATGATAAGCAATTTCACCCCTATATATTTACCCCAGAGGAGTGAATACATATGCACAATGTCTTGAATATTTAGAGAAGATTCAGCAATGATGGGCAAAAGCTGAAAGGAATCTGAATGCCTATCAACCACTAAGGTATATTTCATATCGTGGATAAAAAGAGGAAACCTTTGTTACGCAGTAATCTTGGAAATACTATGTTGAGTGACTGAGATGCAAAGGAGTACAATCTCTGTGATTAGATTTATAGGAAGGTGAAGAATAGGTGTTGTGGGCTGAATTGTGCAACCCTCCCCATTCCTATGTTACCTCCCAATCTCTTATGGCTCAGAATATATTTGGAGATTGTACCTTCAAAAGGAAGTTAAAATGAGACGCTAACATGGGCATTAAGCCAGGATGACCGATGTTCTTATGGAAAGGGGAGATGAGGACACAGGTACACAGGTGGCACACAATCTGAGGGCATAGGGGATAGGCAACCATCTCCAAACCTAGGGAAGATACTAACTTTAGAAGCAACAACAGCTGTGGAATATTCGATCTTGAGCTTCCAGCCTCCAGAATCGTGAGGAAAGAAAAATTTTTTTTTAATTACTAGGCTGTGGTGCTTTGTCATGGCTGCATCAACAAATTAGCACGAGGTGCAAAACACAGTAAAGGATGGAAATCTGAAAAACGGTTGCCTTTCGAGGGAAGGTTTTTGATTTGACAGAACAAGGAAGTTTTTGGGGTGACGAAAACATATATATTGGTTAGAAAGGTGATTATTTGGGTACATAGTTACCAAAAGTGATTAAGCACTAACCTGTGCTTAATATAGGAATATTGCATTATTTGTGAAGTATGCATAAGCATTTTTCACATAAAATGTTTAAACTCATTTAAATTCTAGCATTTTGCATAGGAGAACAATGGTAATATAACTTGCATAGGGTTTTTACTCAGCTGAAATGAAATAATTTAAGAAATGCCTGACACAGTGCTCAGTGCATAGGCTTCTGGAGTCAGTTCCATGTGAATCTGCCTTCATAATCTACTCACTGCTTCTTTTGAAGTACTTGCGTTCTGGAATTTCAGTTGACAATAACAGCGAGCCAACCAGACCGCTTTGTTCTTTTGTCTGTGAACTCTCCATTTGTTGGAGCCTCTTTCTCCTTTTCCATGTGCCAGGCAGAAGTGCCAGCATCTCACTCCTCCAGGGCTTGCTCTTCACCTGGTAAGTGACTTTGGTTCATCTATGAAAGAATCTCACACAGTCTTCTGATGGCCTTGGATCCCTTTCCAAATCCAGTGTCACTCTGGAAACTGCCCCACAACTGTTTTGTTTCAGGCTTTCAAAGAGGCATCTGCTCATCTGGTCCACAATAACTTTTCTGTTGGGAAGAAAGTTTGCTCCTCCCCACCAGGGTCTGTGAGGGCTTTTATGTGGGAGCCTGAAGGGAAGATCCTATGTGGAGCCCCTCACATTAAGGGAGGGTCCTTTGTTCCCAGCCTCAGGCCATTTCCTTTTTGCCCTAGGATTCTAAGAAACATGTTAATGATCAACTTATAAATTTAGCTGTGAACCAAAGGGAAGCCATGGCTACACATAGAATGTGGAGTTTAAAAAATAGCTCAAGTAAAGGAAGTGATGGAATAGAGAGAGATGATCCCAGGTAGAAGTTATTTATGGATAAAACACACAAACAACTCTCTTCAGTTCATGCTGAGCAGATCCTTACTGGAGTTCCTCCACCTGTGCTAAGCTACATATGCCTGAAAACAGGATTAAAGAGGAGATGCTGAAAAACGATTGCTTGGCTTGGGGTAGAAGAGTCCAGAGTGACTCAGCAAAGTGTTCAGACCAGGAAAAGGCATTTTACCAGCTGTCCTTTAACTCCCTTGAAATGTGAAACAAGTCTTTAACGCGTGGCTATCCGTGAGTCATTTTAGAAAACTAGTCTGCAGGGTTGATCCTGTGGAAAATTATTTATTCTCTAGTAAACTCCACAAAAGGGTAGGAAGAAGCAACAGGCAAACTTTTAAACTGAGCAGCATATGGGACCCAGTCCCCCACTAAATCATAAACCACAGGCCAGACCAAAGAAGGACCTCAGATGGTAAATATGTCTCATTCATTCTTTTTGTAGATACAAAAACAGAACTCAACAGGGTTTGTGGTTTTAACAAAATCATATGACCAACTGGATTTTTTCCAGAAAAAGCCCAATAATATGGGGATTCTTAATTTAATATCCACAGACCCCTAAGATGTTGCTAAATTGTTCAGATTTGTATGCAAAATTTTATATGTCTGAACCTCTTCTAGTAAATCATTTGCATTTGTATTGAGTATTAAAATATTCATATGCTTCCATGCTAGTTAGTAAATAGACTGCTCCAAACCCTCCAGATGGCCCTATAATCTATTAAATAAATGGCAAGTATCTGACCAGCAGTGAACTTTTGTGCTCCTTTCCTCTGGACAAACAATACCAAGACCATGCTGGATATTTAACGTTTTGAAAATCACCCTTTGTGTGTGTGTGTGTGTGTGTGTGTGTGTGTACATGTATGTACGTATGTACATCCACATGTGTAGCTGTATACTTTTTTGGAAAGGGACCCTCCATAGGCTTTTAAGTTGTCCAAGAAATCCCTGAACCTAAAATACTAAAAACCTTATTCCAGGTAAAATTCCCCTGTGATGCTGACTCTCTTCCCAATGCTTTATAGTAAACTGAGATCCCTAGATTTGCATAGATAGAAGCTTGACAAAATTATCAAAATGCATGGGGCAAAACAAGAGCCCAAAAATAGTAGTGGAAGACAAAATAGTACTAGTAGTAGTCTTCTCTCACAGGGACTGATAGGAGGCATAAGGAGACCCAAATTATTGATGAAACACGTTTGATAACATTTCCAAGAAAATATTTCTTTACAACCAGGAGAGGCGCTCTATAACTACAGAAAAGGCATGTGTCTGGATTAACAAAAAGTGGACAAAGAAATGGCACCGCAGTAAGTGTCCTGCATCAGAAGTCTGTCTTGAGATGGCAAGCAGTTCAATCCAATTAAAGGATATGTTCAATGCAATTACAATGTATGCTCAGCTTCTTCGAAGAACTTTGAAGAACCAGTGGTCAATACACATTTGTCATAGTCCTTCTCTGTGTCAGGTCTTTGACTAGGCACTAAAAGACTGTTTTGGAATAAGCCTTGAAAATAACACACTGTGCTACCAGAGTGACTTCTCCTTTATGAGTACAAAGACTGAGACTCAAGGTAGAGTTACATGCCAGATTTACATCAAAGCCACAATGCTGAGACACAAATCATGGCTTCTACCTGAGAATGTGGAACGTTAAAGAGACTCGTAATTTATCTGATTCAAACTCCTCTTCCACAGAAAACGTATTCATCAGGGTGTATCGTGCATATTGGGAGAGACAAGCAAACAGAGCCTAGCTTAATTCTGCGGATCCTCTAACCAGTGCCCTTTCTCTTAGCATCATAGAAAGTTAGATTTTTACTTCTGTGACCAAAACTGGAGAAAAATCAATTTAGAGTCAAAAGATTTATTTTGGTTCATAGGTTCAGGGGTTTCTATCTAGTGTGGAGTGGTTCCATTGCTGTGAACCTGAGGTGAGGCCGAACATGGTGGTGTAAGGGCGTGGTGGGACAGAGCTGCTCACTGATGGCAGCTGGGAAACAGAGACAGAGGGAAAGGGCTGGGAAGGAAGGGTCAGAGTACCAGAAATAGTCCCCAAGGTCAAGTCTCAATCACCTCTCCCTTCATCTAGACTCCGTCTCGTAAGTTTCCATCACCTCCCAATGATGCCATCAAATTACAAATCTACCAATGTATTAATTCACTGGTGAAGTTAGAGCCTTCATCATCCAATTAGCTTTGGAAAGCCCCATCCCTAAATGTATGAGATTTTGAGAGTCATTTTAGATCTAAATCATACCAGGATCTTTTTCTACTTTGGTAGGATAACAAAGTAGAGATGGGGATAGAAGTAGCAAGGGTTCTTAAAGACAAATAAGGGGAAAGAATGATAACTGACATGTTTCTTCATTGTTTCACAATTTTGCCCAAGAAAGGGCCTACGTGAATCCTTGGTCCACCATTAGTAATCATGGACAAATGAATGAGCATGCCTAACCCTAATTAAACCTTGCAGTGCTCAGATACTTTCTTACTTCTCAAATCTTTCATAAATATTAAATGTGATGCTTCATAAGGCATCTAGCATTTTATATGGTGTAGAGCAGGGTCTTGGTCAATCTTTCTTTACAGTGTGACTTTGAAGTTCCATTCCTGCCTGAAATGCCACAGTATACTTCATTTCCTCCACACAGACACCAAAGACAATACTTCACTCCATAAGAACACGTCTACAAAATTGTCATCTTCTGCTTTGAACTCAGTGAAGGTTTGCAAAAACTAAGACCATTATGGTTAAGCTTCTTAAAATGAGATCTTAGGTAAGATGCATTTGGAAGCCACCGTATCACTCCCCAAAACATGCTTTATTTTGATTAACAAACTTTGTTTGTAGGAATTTATCCTAAGTAAGTAATCATAAATATTATACATGTTTATACAGTGTTGCTGTGTGGGGGAGAAAAAACAAAACTACCTCCTAATTTGATCAGAAACAATCTCAGAACAGATTGGTAAAATTAATTATGTTGATTTGCGTAGTGTAATACTATGCAGCTTCTTAAAATTAGTTTATTGAAAAATATATTTAAGCTGCAATGTTTGGAACTATGTTATAAAATAACATGCTTATTACACTGATTTATATATTACTATATGCAATACATTTATAAAACAGTCATAAAGCATTACCAAGCCGTACGTTCACAAGGGATTGCCTTGGGGTTACTGGGTTGTAGGTTATCTGTTGTGTCCTGTTATTTTGCTGTAGTAGGGCAGAGCAGAGCCATGTGTTAGTTGTGCCATGTCATTTTCTTGCTAGCTGCATGACCCATCTTCGTTATATGTAGTCTGGCCACAGAATCAATTCTGGTCAATCGAAAGAATGTAGGAAAAGTGATGTACTTATGCACTTGGCTTTAGAAAATCTTGAGCAATTCTTTCTTTCTCTGTCTCTCTTGTTGACAAGGTCTAGCTAAAGATCCTGTGCCATGGTAGCATGGTCAGGTGGAAGAATTCTGGATCCTTGAGTCACTGCCTGAGGGAAGGGCAGTCACCCAAGCAAGCCACCTGCTTAGAAACATCTGTATTCTGTCTTAAATGAGTGGAGTAATTTTTAATTCTGTTAATCCACCATGATTCTGAAGTTTTTATGAGTCAGTGTTAATTACTATAATATGTAATTTCTAAGTTTTCAACAGTCAATATGCATGGCTTTTGAAATTTGAAAACAAGTTATTTTAAAAGAATAACTGCCCATCCCTCTCTCTTTGCAGGAGCGATGCATCTTTAAACCCCTGTGTGCAAAGGGCTAATCCCCCGCTCCCCTTCTCACGCCACCTTCTGTAACGCAGTAGTGCCCTGGAAGTATTTTGGCAAGCATGTTGTATGTAGCTTTGGATCTGTAATGTAGAGCTTCTTTGAAGACTTAAGCTGCTTTACCAGAAACCTGGGGAGCACAGCCACAAAGCCACTGGCAGCTGGTTCATGGAAATCGTAGGCAGTACGAGGGCTGCTGCTTGGCCTTGGGCCCAGCATATGGTCTTGGAGAAGCTGTATTTGCCATGGAAGGTTCTCACTCTGCAATTCCACTTAATGTCCACGAGTCACTTGATGTGAACATGGAAGTGGTTACTGTGGGACAACTGGGGCCTTTACTAGAGCCAGATGTCAGCATGACCGATAGGCATCTACTTGGGCTGGACCTGTCCTGTCACTGCTTTCCTCTGGCCAGGAGTGAATGCTCTTCTTGCCCTGAGGCTGCCATTTGAAATGCACATGCCTAACACATGTCCATTGCTATTGAAGTGTGGTTTCAGAATAAAGCTAGTAAACCTGACTTTGTGGGAAGATAGCCAGGGCATGATGAAGAGGGGATGAATAACCATTCACTGCATCCCAGACCCCGTCCTGGGCACATTTCACCCGTGCGTTTATGTTACGGATTGAAAACTGGTGGTCAACTTAACGCCAGCTGGATTACATTCAGCAGGGCACTGAGTGTAGATGTTCCACCTGAGGAAAGTTGCCAGCATAAATAGAGATGTGGAGAAGGAAAAATTATTCATGTTAGTTGCATTAAGATATTGACGCGTTGTGGGTTCTCCTACATGTTGCTGATGGAGCCTTTGGTTCTCCTGGAGAAGCTCTGGTCCTCACATCGAGCATTGCTTCCTGGCTCCAGAGGGGAAGACGTGTGCTGCTTGGTCTCCAGGATGAACTCATCACGCTGGCTTCCTGGCATGTATTCAGCTGTGCTTCTCGTCGTCAGAGCTCAGGGCCTCTGTGTCGCTGAGGATGGCTGTGGTGCTTTTCAGGACAGCCCTAGAGTTGTGGTGAGTGTGACTTCTCGGCTCCAGTGTAGAACCCTCAATCTACCAGCACAGCTCCTTCACCCTGCTGGCATGGACTTTCTGGCTTCCACCTCTGACCTTTGGGCCTTCCCAGCACGGATCTGTAAAAGAGACCGGCGTGAGTCCTTCTTGTGGGCTCTAGACTTCCAGATGGACTTGTGGGAGGCACTGTCGTGAGCACTGGGTCTTTATCTGGACTCATGTGGGACACTGCTGTGGGATTCAGGCCCTTGGCTGAATATTCTATGTCTTTAGTGATGTGGATAGATTTCCTACATTTTCTTGTGTTAAGCTTGGGTGACATCATAAAAATAATATTGTAAACTCCATGTCCTTATTCTAATTGTTCTCTGTATAATCCATGACTTCAACAGTTTAGTCCTCCCAACAGCCTGAAGTGGGCATTATTATCCTCAGTTCACTGAGGCAGAAAACGAAGCCTGTAAGTTTACACGACTCTTTATGATCATCAGAGGCCAGCACTAAGACTGGGCCCAGGTCTGTTATTCAACTCCTTTTATCCTTTTTTTTCTCTTATAAGAATGATTAAAGTATTCAAACAAGGATCCTAGGAGACATTTCAATTATTCATTGCAGATTTTTACAAACATTACAATCCAGTATCTTCCTTCTGCCTCCCACCCGACTTGGCTCTGTTTTATTTCTTTTAGGTTTTAGGAATTGGTTTGAATGTTTACTTACTTTTGACTTTGTCTGATTCTCTCTTTCCTTTTTCTTTTTTCCTGTACCACACTGAATCTGAACTAATCAAATTACCTTGGAGCTGCAGTACAAATCTGTTGGTTGGCTTTTGAGATGGAAATTGTCACTTGACCAAGCCAGTCTTCCCACCCCCACCTTTTATCTTTACATGTCACAAGTTTAGGCATTCTCCAGTTTGTGCCTCCTCTTTTGACCTTGCCTTTATCTCTGTGTCTCTCTCTTTTTCTGTGTCTCTCTCTGTGTCTCTTGTCTCTCTGTCTCTCTGTCTCTCTCTCTCTCTCACACACACACACACAGTTTACTTCTTCATTTAAGGGATTCACAATGAACCTCTTGTAGGCGGGTTTATTTTAAGGTTAACTGTAAACACATCATTCCTTCTAGTACTTGTAACTCTATCTGTCTTAGGAATTGGGCCCACGTTCATGACTGAGAGACTTAGATGATGTTAAGAGAACTGAGAAACATTCTTTCTTTTGGGCCTCAAGTAAGTGAGATTTTATCTGAAGAAAACCTTCATTAAAAAATCATATTTGAAAATGTGGAAGAGGAGAGACAATCAGTGGTGCTGACACCTTTAATCCTGCTTGACACAGGGATGCTGCTCATGAGAGCAGTGAGTTCTTTGGTGAGCCATGCTGGCCGCTGAGTTCTCCTGGGGATGGGAGTCCATTCCCTGCTCCTTCAGGGCATGGCTCAGGAGGTCAGTGGGTAAGGTCTTCCTTTCACCTGGGATCTGCACCTCTCCAGAAGCTCCTTTTATTGACACTAGGCACCAGGGATTTCTTTAGACTTTTGGCATCCACAGTCCTGGGCAGCAGATTCTGTGTGTGCTGAGTCTCTTGTCTCTTTTTGTCCTCTCCACTGTCCTAGTTGCCAGCCATACTTCAGTGCCAAAGGCGGTTCCATGCTTCTCCAGGATTTCTGCCCCTTAGTCTTTCTGATCCCAGAGAAGAAGAAAGCTCTCTGCCCATCCTGAAGCCCAAATATAAACAGAGCAAGGTTCTGTATCTATTTCTGAGCAGTCACCATTATTATAAACCCAAATATTGAATTTAGTCATCCAAGTATTGTAATCCTCTTTTTAGTTTTTTTCAGAATCCAAAATGTTATATTTGTAATCCCATTGAGATGTTATTGGAATCCCAGCAAGTTAATTTTAATCTACCACCACCAATGCAACCCACAGCAAGAGTAAAGGCACCAAGACACATTCCAAGCTAAGAGCAGCCAAGGGGACCTAAGTCTAATCTTTGTGAGGACATGTGGACAAAGGCCCTGATCCTAGGCCTCTCCCAGAATTTATTATCTTGTGAAGAAGGTGGGTGGCTCAGGGATGAGTGACAGTGAAGATGGTGGGAATTATGTGAGTAGCTTCAGCTGGCTGGCCAGGTGAAAGAGTGGCATCTCTGTAAATTGTAGAGATAAAGATCAATTTATCTCTACAGAAGGATCAATTTGCATGATCCAATTACGGTAGCAGTGGAATTGTTTTAGGGGCTATGACTCCCTTCTGATATGCAAACTCTTGTGCCCTGGGGAGTCATAACCTCTTATCTCAAGGCTGTACCCAGTTGAGGTTCCTGGAGCATTTTGCTCTAACATCTCAGGTACTCATATCCTATACTTATCTGTATTGTACGGAGAACACTATGCAAGGAAACAGGACTATCTGTTGGCAATGGAGATTGCATATTAGCACCTCAGCTAGCCTTATTTGTAATGCTTGGAGCCAATTGAAGAGAGAAGGAAATATCCTAGCCAGCTTTTTACATATCAGTATAAGGAAATGAGTCTTCAAATAATCAAAGCCACAGTAATTGTTTTGGATTCAAAGGGAGGTACTGAAGTTGTCTCCCACAACCATGGCCAGGCCCAGTCACAGTCATGCCCCTTCCCTTTCAGCAAGGCATAAGGAAGGGCAAGTGAGTGACAGGACAACCTTGTCTATTCCATTTGGAAAGAATTCTCACAGGAAGCACGGTTTCTCTAGCAGTAAAGAGATGAAAGGGACCTGGGAAGGCAAAAACAACAGTGGTGGGTACATTCTGTGCGCTGGTAAAGCACAGAGTAAACATTGTGGTTTCTCAAAGATGTTGATATTTGGGAGTATCTGTGACCTGTGGGAATGCCATTTGAGTTGCAAAACTGGTAAATACTATTTTTAACCTACTTTTTCAGATGCTATAGGTCTTAATCTCACTTTTTTTCCTCTATAAGTAAGACAAAACAAAAAAAATTCTACAGATGTTTGCATTCAGGCTTAGATTTTGTTCATTCTGATTTTTTTTTTTATAATGCCACTTGGGAATTAGATAATCCTTCTTATGTGCTTTTCTGTGACTTGGCAAAACTCAGGGATAAGTTTCTTGCTTTTGTCTTTCTTGCCATGGGAGAACTGAAAGTGGTAGCTTTCATCCACTAAAATTGCTTTTTCTTTTGTCTCTAAAAGGGATTTAAAGGAATGTTAACCAAGGCCAAGAATACAGGGACTGTTCTCTTGCCTTTATTTTACTGCTTTTCCTCTGTCTCTCTGATATTTTCACATGTACCTTGTCTTTATAAGCCATTTTCATCTTTCCTTTCACTCCTTTTCTTCTTGATCTCAGAGAACACCCAGGCCTTAGAGCCTACAGCAAGGCTCAATTCACTGTCCATCTGTCCCCTTCCCCTCCATTTTGGTCCGGGCTCTGTTACCCTGTCCACAGCCAATGCAGGGCCCCATTTGGAACGAAGTGTTCTCACAGGGAACAGACATCCATAGGTTTGTTGTGCAAGATCCTGGAGACTATGCAAATGCAGGAACGAGCTAGGATACAAGGTGTGTGTATATATGGACTGTAGCTTAGATCCTAAATGTTCCCCAATGCTCTGTGTATTGAAAGCTTCATCTCCATCCCATGGTGCTGCTGTGAGTTGGTAGAAACTTTAAGAGGTGAGATCTAGTGGGATCGTGGAGGTTGTACTCTTCAAGGGGACTCTAACTCCTCCCTCTTCCTCTCTTTTACTTCCTAACCACTAGGTAAGTGGTTTTGCTTTTTTCTTTCTAAGTTTATTTATAGTATTGAAAACCTGACTAACACAAGGTGGATGTGAGCTTGTGTGTGTGTCCTTTTGTTAAATTACAAAATGCCAGGAGATTCCTTCTGACCCAAGACACTGTTGAACTCCCAGAAATGTCACAGACCACCACAAAGCATGCTCACGAGGCATCAGATCTCTCACTCCACTAGACTTTGTGAGCACCCAATTTTGGCTATCATTGACTTCCTCATAATCAGGAGTCCTGGGCTACATCTTGCTTAATAACTATAAGACTAAATTTCACTTGAATCACCTCAGATATGTTCTCTAAGCACCCAGTCAGTGAGATGCAATTGTTTTCATTTTATTAGAACACAGACTAAGGAAAGACATGCTGCATTCCTTGGTCAGCCTGCTCAGCAGAACCCAATCTCCTCAATTTTCAATCCCATCTTGGAAAAAAGCTGGGGCTACTTTTGGCCAGTTAACTGTGAGAAAGATGTGTCCACTCCCAAGTCAAGTATTCTCCCATCGAGTTGGTGTGTGCCAAGAAAGAGAACCAATAGGTAGATCTACATAGTCCAAAGATCATACATGCTGAAAGGTTGTAAATTAAGCCCTGACCACATTCTGTATGTTCTTGCATGTCTCTGGTCTGTCTCCTGATTTCTTCTAAGCTGATGACTGACCTATCATTTTTTCTGATACCACAAACAGTCTGTCTCTCTAAAGAAATTTCATCTTCTTGCAACAGTTGATTCTACCATCCAGCTATATATCCCCAACTCTTATTTCAGTGAATGAAACATAATCCTGCTCAAAAAGCTTTTCCTGAATGAATGAATATTAGTAAGTTTTCAGTCAATAATTTGTATAGAAGTCGATGGGTATTTTCTAATATCACAAAAGTCAGTTTTCAACTTCCAAAGCCATTTAATTATTTTCCAGTTTAAATAATTGGCTTTGTCTAGATCTACCACTCATTGTAATGGGTATTCTGGGAAATCTTGTAATCAGGTAGGCTAATGTAAAGTACGCCATAGTTCCCTTTCTGAACACTGGGGCAGTTTAGGAGTCACATTCCTAACCAGGTACTGGGCTTTAGATCAGAGCTAATGATTGACCACATGCCCTACAATATCAGGCAATGAGTATAATCATTGGAACCAGTAAAGGTATGTTTCCAGTCTTATGAAATAGATTTAAAATATGCTATGGAGAGTCACATTTTTATTAAGTGCAGGGCCATTTTATGTACTTTATTAGAACTAAAAAATTGTTTGAAGATGATTGGAAATGATCCAGATAAATATGTTCAGAATGTTTTGTCTGAGGCCTTTGGCTCCCTGTCCTATCTTTGTCTAAAGCAGGTATCTTCAAAATGATTCCGTTGGTTTTATAGCTGTTTCAAGCCTTATAAAAGCTTTTCATCATGTGAATTTGTAGCTTCTGGATCTGCTGGTGATAATGACGATGGTGGTGACCATAAAGCCACAAACTAGGGGCTCCCAAATTCCCTCCATGCCTCCTTCTGACCTCTCTTAGAATGCAGAGGGGTAACTTGGAGCACTTGAAGAGCACCCTTAGCTGGTTCTGGTTGTGACTCCCTCCCTGTGACATGGAAATACCTTAGGAGACTCCCAGGGCCATTCACAAAGATTCTTTACAAGGAGCTTCAAAAACTCTTTGGAAACTGCCCCAACTCATGCTGGCTGCTCCCCAGCTTTGGTTGTCACAGCCAGCTTCCTTAGGAAAGAAACTGAGCTGACAGAAGAACACATCCCTCAGGGATGGTGATCAAAGGGAGAGGGAAACGTAAGTGGGTTTGTGTATTGATCCTTCACTTTTCATGGCTCCCTAAGCCAAATGTAAGTGTCTCGAAGTTCAGGTATGTAGTGTCACCTCAGTTCACGCACTGAATCTTCCCACGAGTCTGGTTACAGATTCATTCCCCATCCCAATTTGACCCTCAAACACAAGGTACTCATCAGTGATTGACTAATTAATTAGTTACTGGATCTACTGCTTAGCTCTTTCTGGATACACTGTAAAACAAAAAATCCTTTTAAATAGAGAAAAGGGGCAGTCTGTGGGTCTATGATAACTCTTCTATCGATTGCCTTTTCTTCTTACTGTTTTTGAGCTGTTCTGCAATTATTTATGTTTGATAAAATTGATAGTAATGGAAATGATTTTTGCTATCTCATAAATCTAATCTGCTGTGTTAGATTGATTTTTGTTCTGTAGATGCTTTGTGGATTTCTGTAGATATTTTGTAGATATTTGATCTGTAGATACGTTATCAACCATTTAGGTTTATGTGCTCGGGCTCACTGCTGGCCAAACAAAGGAGGCCGTTTATTTTCATAAAACCGGAAAAGGATTATTCAAAGCTTGCTCCAAGGAGAGGGAGGGGCCCATTTGCCTCAAATCACCATCTCCCCATTTACAAGTGGGCAAGGGTCTTTTATAGTAAAGAACAGAGTGGAGTGGGGACAGAGAGAGGTAGGCTAGGGATTTAGTTCAGTGGTATAAGTGCCTGTCTGGCAAGCACAAAGTTGTGAGTTCAATCCCCAGAACCAAAAAGAGAGTGCTGATCTCTGCACTTGCTTGATGGCTTTGGGTTACCTTCAGTTCATTCTCTCCTTTTTTTGTGGGAAGGAAACTGAATTCCAGCCTCCTGGACCATTCTCTGCATATTTTGTCACAGCTTTGGGGCTGAAGAGAGGAAGGAGTTTGGAGAGAGTGTTCAGCAGAATAAAATTTGGAGAAGCTGCTCATCTCTAAAAGGAAAAAAAAATCTAACTTTTAAAATTCCACTTTGTGCTACAGGTTACTGACAGATCAGAGTATGCACCTGCTGGGAGACACATCTTAGCTTTCCGTTACTTTATACAAACATGTATTTCAGTTCCTCTGTGGTCACGTATGACACACTCTTTCAAATAAAAGTCTTTGATGATATTTAATTCTATCTTTATAGGATAATCATGATTACATAACATTCTAAAAATTATCCTTTAACAATTAGGTCACTGACTTGTGCCCTGATGCAGCTTCTTCCCACAACAAAGAGGTTGAGGAAGACTCTGATTTCAACTGGGTAACATAAGAAAGTAATGCCAGCACTCAGCTTATTTCCTGAACTTCCCACGTATAACTTAAGTAACATTCGCAGTCACTACTCCCTACAAATAACTCACTTCGATATAATACACTTTACAGTTTACAAAATGTTTTTACGGATTTGATTGCTTGTCAGTACCTACTGTACTAAGCTGACAGAATCACTACACCTCCCACTTTACAGATGAGAAGCTAAGACGTCCCATGTCCTGCCTGATGCCATATGGAGACATTTGTGTCTTCTGACCCATGTTTCTGACTTTCCATCAGACCACCATGTCACCATACCAGACGACAGCACGCCTGTGATCTACTTCAAAAAGAATCTAAGTTAATTCAATTAATTGTAACAAATTTAGCATCCAGGATACTTTATTTAAATATGTCGGTAACTTGCAAATTGCTATTTAGTTGTGGTTAACTCTTTAATCACATTACTCTTCTACTAATCAAGGATAATTTTTATAATGTTCATTTTCTGAGGGAAGAAAAGAGGCCAATATTTATTAGCTATCTGCATAGTGGCTGATATTTTTACCTATAGCCTTTTCTTTCAATCTTAAATTTTAAAAGTAACTTCTAGGTCCTCACCGTACTGTTAATGATAATAGTATACATCTATTTGTCACTCATGGATGCTCTGGTGTAATCCTCGCAACGGTCCTCTCAGGTTGGTTGCTAAGTGAAATCTAAACCATAACGTTAATGAGAAATAGTCCTAAGGCTGTATATACTCTTGGGTACAAAGTACATGTTCTTAACAAGTCCTTAGTGGTCCTGAGTAGTAAAGACTGTTGTTTGGTTGGTCAGTAGGACAATGTCCATTCTGCATGGGGCTTTGCACTCAAGATTATAAATGGGGCCTCTATCCTCAGTGTCTTGGAGTTATAGTGATGTAAGGTCAGGGGAATAAATGAACACCAGAAGAAGAGGAGCAAGGAGAAACAGGACTGTGTCCCAATATGACAGAGGATTCCTTTCTAGAGAACTAGAAGACTTGGGACATGAGATCAACAAGGTAAGTTTCTTCTTCATTCTAGTTTTGTTAAAACTTGAAGAGGTTAAGGATCACAGCAATTGTAAAGCAATCCAGAAGGTTTCATACTGCATTTGGAGCTGTGTCAGGCATAAGGCTGAGCATAAGGCTCCACTGCAGCTCTGGTGTTATGTATGTAAAACAATGACTTTCTGATTGGCATGCACAGACAGGAGGAAATTTAGATGGGCCCAGATGAAGAGATGTCAGAGAAGCTCTAGCTGAGGTGTATGTGGTTTGGCTTCCTGATATGAAAGGGTGCCAACCCAAGGATTAACAAAAACCCACATACATGCTTGCTAAACCCACAACAGAGAGGTAGAGGAAGACTCTGATTCCAACTGGGTAACATAAGAAATTAACCACTCACAGTAAATTTTGAAGAACTGAGGAGGATGAGCGAGATTGTGGACCTCAACCATCAAGTAAATATTAAACAACCGTCAAAAGTGGGAGAATCTGGAAGCCTGGGAACCAGAGTAGGATTCTAGGAGGGAAAGATGGGAAGAGAACGAATCTGGAGAAGGGAGGGAATGACCTGATCACCTGGAACCATCTGGATTGGACTTAGGACCAACCACAGAAAACTCCCACTGAGAGACATCCCACTTGGGAAGTTAAACCAGTGCAAACTGTATGAGGGTTTGAATTTCAAGAACTCATGGATCAAAGTTTGGAGCTTTCTTTTTTGCTGATGTGGCAGAAGACATTCATTTCATATCGAGAGCTGAAGTTTGCTGTCTAGAAGATGTGACCGTCTCAGGTTTTCTGCTTCTATGTTAAACAGTCATTCCCAGATTAGAGAGTTTTCTTATGAAAATGTACTGTATTCTAAACCTACTACAGAAAAGATCATGAAAAAAATAAATTTGGGATACTGACATCCTCTATTCACTTAGTATGACCTTTTCCTTTGTTTGAATCAAATATGTAAATGCTCTCAAAGTCCCTCACCCTGTCCTTCCTCCACCAAACCACAGAAAGGCTCTGTTTGTGGCACATTTTCCACTTGCTGAGGAAGGAGAATTTTCCCATTTGCATCCTCCCCAGCCATCTCTTTGCAGAGAGGCATCCAGGGCATTGTAGGGTATGGATGACTTAGCCTTTTGATCCTTGTTCCTCTTCTGACAATGAAGTATTTTATGTTGTCCAAATTTTATCACTGACTACATATGACATATCAGCCACTATGCAGATAGCTAATAAGGCAGGTTGAGAACCTCTTTTTTTTTCTCTAGTTGCTGACAATATTGTTTCTTTCATTTCTAAATATTGATTTTCAAGTCTTACAGAGAAAATAATTTTTTAGTATTTTTTTTCAGTGAAATTAAGCATATCCTCCCATAGCAAATGTTATATGAATACATGGGAATAGAGGGTATATTACTTTCCTCAAAAACAAAGAAAAGTATAGCAATTTTTCTTTCCTTCCGAGAACGAGAGTGAGTAGATGGGTGTTCTAATAAGAAACCTTAATCAAGTTGTTTCCCACTGGAGTATGTGCCGGTGACCAAGGATTAGCTGGAATGGCTCACCAGCTTTCCTGTTCTTAAACCAGGAACAAAGGCTGTGTTAATGCTGAACTTACATGCAACAGAGGTAGGAGAACTTCCTATTTAAAAAACAATTATAGTCACTGATTTCCAAGAAACACAGGAATAATGAAGGGCACAAAAACTACAGAAAAACTAAGATAAATAAAATATTCCATACATATATGTTTATTCATACATTTTTATTAGCCAGCAAAAACTTCAAATGATGATCATTATTTACTGTGTCCAGTGAGATGAGAAGAAGTTGCTTTGTTATCCATGGGCATTGGTTTCAGGACACCTCGTGGATTCTATGTGTCCAGTACAAATTCAAAGTGTTTTAGTAAATAGTTTTTATTGTCAGTTGTTTGAATTGACTGATACAAAATTGGATATATGGAGGGCTGATGGACACAAAAGGAGGAAGAAAAGCCCTGGAAGAGGGGAAAGTGAAGACAGAAGGTACCTTGTGCCTTGGATCCAGTTTCAAAGCTATGAAAATATAGGCACAGACAGAGCCAGAGTGGGATAAAACCAGAGACACAAACAGAAACTTTGCAGATAGAAAGACACACACACACACACACACACACACACACACACACACACACACCCCTCTCAAATTCATCAGACCCAACTACTTCATGTCAACTTTCCCTTTTATGGGCTTGTTCAGAGGAAATTCCTGTGCCGCCTTATACTGCCTGGAGGGGCACCAAGCTCTTTACCCATTGATAAGCAAATCTTCGGAATTTTTTTTCAACTGGTATTTCATATATATATATATATATATATATATATATATATATATATATATTTTTTTTTTTTCCCACACTGAAAACCTGCATTCTCTCATTGTTTTTATAGCTGGCCCATAGGAAATGAATTTGCTCTGAATTATACATTGCCATATGTATCTTTTTAGGGCTATGTGGACCATGCATGTGTCCTGTCTGCCCCAGAGCAAAGTGTATTGCTAATGGTTTCATGCTGCAGCCAAGGAGAATCTTGCACGAAGGACTGACATGCTATTGTGTGTTGGCCACCATAAGTTTAACTTGGCTTCATCCCTCAAAAGCATACCCATTTGTCATTTGTCTGCCATTCTTCAGTAGTAAGAGGGACAGAAAGGGGACAGGGAAGTCCCACCTTGGGAATGACGTCCCCTGGGTGGAAGGCCAGACCCTTTACTCACTGGGTCAGGCCACCAGAGAAAAGGAGGAAGTGTCTTCTGTTGTAGATAAACATTTCTGGCACCCTTGGGCCTGCATCTCAGCAGCATGCAAAATGAAGAGGGAGAGAGAAGCAAAAGTTCTCTTTCAGACCATCAGTTCTCTGTGGCCCACAGGACCTCTGAGCAGCTGCCATCACCAGGGAACAGAAACTTCTGGTGATTGCTGATTCATTGCAATACATCCCATAAAACAAAGAGAGACAGAGAAGGGAGAATTCAGAAGTGAGAGAGCAAAGGCCAAGCAGAAGTTTGGGAGAGTGGGAGGAAGACAGCGCAGCACAGGCCAGAGGCCTTGCTCCGGGGAGGCATTCAGGGAGGTCCAGGGCTTTGTCTTGTGGCAGACTCACATTCACACACAATTGCTTTCAGAATTTTCTAACTGGGTCTTGGTCCTATGAAATGTATTCCTCTAGAGGATCCAGGCTCAGCTGATACATCAGAATGTGTTTGCGACGTGGGGGCATAAATACACGCTCACTGCCCCAAGCCCCTACAGGGTGTTAGTGGCTTATCCATGCTGCAGGGAAGTCAAATGTGATATGTGCTGGAGACTGTTGTGCTGACAGGTGTGGAGAAAGAGTAAAATTCTGTGGAAGTGACATGTGTTTAACAAGTGCCCCTCATCTGTGGATTTGTACAGATGAAGAAATGGACCCAGAGGGGAGAAGTTTCTTAACTGCAGGTCCTTTCCTCCCATTCTTCTTCTCTCCTTCCCTCCTCTCCCTCCCTCTCACTCCCTCTATTATGAAGGAAGCCTTCTGAAACCTTTCTGAGCCACTTGCAAATCTAGATGATCTTTCAAGACATGCACACAGACTTTCTCTTCATTAGTCCTCCAAATATCACGTTAGTCAAAGTTATTTTATAATATAATGTGATAAAAACCAGAACCATGGTTCATCACACCCGAGTTGCTTTTATAACTTAGTATGGCATTTGCATCAGCTAACATAGATTTACATTTGCACATTATCTTAGTTTGTACAGTGTTGCTATAAATGAATACCACACACCATGTCATTTGTAAAGAAAAATTCATTCCCCAGAGGCTGGGAATCCAAGTTTGAGGGGTCTACATCTGGTAAGGGCCTTCCTCCTGTGTCACCCAAGCCCAGGAGATAAAGGGGAAAAGTGCAAAGACCTGAATAAATTGAGTAAACTAAGACCAGGACTTGGATAAACTGAAATAAGTCTCGAGAAAGTGGAGCACAAGGGACAAAGGACAAATAAAATCTGCTGATGACAAGAAGCCTGGCAAGCAGCTGGCAACTGCACACTTGCATTTTCCAACGTCTGTCTGCCCCTTTCCCACACCCAAAAGCTGCATAAAAGCTTCTGAATTCAGGCACTTCCTTGGGCTCCTTCTTCTGAAACCTGAATAAAGTTCAGCAACCAGGAGCTGTTCTGTTCTTTCTAATAAGCACGTCCAGTTCCATCTCCCACTGCTGTCCTGTAGGCTTCATTCTTCTGTTACCCTCAGGACAGGAGCCCAGAGAGAGAGGAAAACAGTTACAATTCCATAGTGGAAGGTGGAAAGGGAGGGAGAAAGAGCACATGGGTAAAGGAGGAGAGGAGGGAAGAGTCCTGTGTGCCTCAGGGGCTCTCTCACCCACCCCTGTCCTACAGTGTGAGCCCATTCAGAAAGGCGAGCCCTGAAGACCCAGTTACCGCCTAAAGGTCCCCCTCTCAGCCTTGAGAATGAAGCTTCCACCATATGCGCTCTGGGGCACCCGTTCAAATCGTAACACACACTTGAAGAAACAAAAAGAGTAAGAGTAGTCTCGGTATGAATAAATGCTGTATGTACTTATCCCAAATTATAAATAAGGACAAAATAAAAGATAGATAATACAAAGTAGGGAGATAGATCTTTTGCAAAGGGGAATGGAATTAAGAGATGGAGAGAGAAGAAGGGAGGGAGAGGAGATGATAAGAGAAATTAAGATGTGTTGTATACATGAACCAACTCCACACAAGGAACGTGCACATCATGTACTACAGACGTACTAATCAAATTTTAAAAAATAGTATAGCACTGTAGGTATAAGATCTTTCTATACAATAGTTTTGTTTTTACCTCCCATTGTTTGATCACTTTCTTCTCAAACCTTTTATATCTATAGGTATTATGACCCTATAGGAGAGTTTTGTTACTTTTGCTTTAAACTACATAATCTTTTAAAAAATTAAAAGCGTAACCATGTATGGTTTGGGTGCGGCCATCTCATTTACACCAACCCTATATGATATTATTCATATTTTGTTTTGTATATGAGGAGGCTGAGACTTAGCGTAGTTCAGTAGCAGGCTTAGAGCTATTCACCAAGGAAGACTGGAATCTGGATTCAAACTGGTTTTGAACTCCAGAGACCCTTTTTTCATTTTTATTCTAGACTCTGTCATTCCTCAACTTGTGTCTGAATACAGTTCTAGTTAATTAAATTTATGCTTGCATTTCCTTCTCAGGCCATGAAGTAGCCCCAAATGCATTCTTGGGGTCTCAAGGCCTGAGCTCCCTCCAGGCACGGGTCTGTGGCACATTCCCTCTTAGCCTCTCTTGGGCACTGTGCCAAACCTGGGGCATCCAAGCTCTGGTACTTGTTGCTTGGCCCCAGCTAGGAGCTGCCTCCTGAGCCTGGCTTTCTAGAAAATCTAGATGATGGTTTTGTTGCCATTTGCTTATTTTACTGGTCTTTTCTCTTTTGATTTGAAAAGGGCAGTGAACCCACAGGGCGCCTCATCTTGCTGGGCAGAGTTTCTCATCCCCTCGATCTTTGCCCATCAGGTTGCTGAGCACAACACCAGTATGCCCCTCTCCATGCTTCTGGTTTATATTTTTGGCTATCCACCCCCAACTCTTTTAAACAAATTTCCACAGCCCTGCTAACACTTTTCTGTAATTTTTTCCCTCACAGTGTAGCACAAGCCTCATGTTTAAAGTTATATGAATACTTCAAGTATGCTTTGAACTTTAAGGAGTAAGATCTTTTTTTGTTCATTTAAACATTTCAACATAAAACATTTCAAACTTTAGAAGAGTTTAGAGAATAGTATAAATCACTGACTGTTTACCACCCAGCTTTAGAAAGTCCTAGCTTTTAGCCACATTTATTTTTTCTATTTCATTTCGACGTAGTAAACATTATGGTACTAACTTTTAATTCTTAGAAATTATGGCTAAAATATGTATAATTAAATGTGATTTTTGTCCTCCCTCTGTGAATTATACTGTAGGATAACTAGAGAGCCTTTGCAGATGAAAGAAAATTGTTAGCTAATCAAAGAATTCAATCTCATTAATTCAGTCTAAGAAATGAGGGGATTTAAAAATTATTCTTTTGTAACCATTAGTGAAATAATCAAGGCAATGGCATTTAGGCAATGATCACCAATGATTTAAAATAATTAATGAAAGTTACCTGAGGCACTTGGTGGTAGAGGGACTAGGTAAAACACTGCATGCCTCCCAGTGAGGAGCCAAGGGAAGATCCAGTGTAACCTGTTCTCTTGCAAAGAAAAAAGAAAGAAAATCTGAATTTGCCCAAATTTCACACATATTGCTTATATAGGACATACAGGAAGGAAAGAAGCAAGTTAAACAATAAACAAGCAAACAAAGAAGTCCAGGATGGAGAGAGCTTTTACGAAAATGGCAGTATAAAAAAGATGTATGTGGAATATGGCAGGAGAATTGAGCAAAGAGAACCAGCTCTCTAATTAAAGCAAAGTAAGATATTAGAATGGGGGCTGGGGATTTAGCTCAGTGGCATAAGCACCTGCCTGGCAAGTGTGAGGTCATGAGTTCAATCCCTGGTACCACAAAAAAAAAAAAAGAAAAGAAAAAAGTATGTAAGATATTAGAATACGACATAATGTGTGCCACTTGTTTGAATTCTGATTTGTACAAGGTATCTTGAAGACAATTGTGGAAATTTAAAATAAACTCCACATTCTAGATGATACCAAAAATATTGACATTTTAAAAAAATTTGACGCTAGTGTTACAATTATATAAGAAAATGTCCATTTTTAGAGATGACTGCTGAATTAAACTATTTTTTACAACGGTGGAAACATCAATAATAAAGCATTACAGACACATTTGAGATCCGAGTAATTTCTCCTTTGATCTTATTTTCCTACTTCTTTTACTAAGACTATTTACTACTTGAATCCACTATTCATTATTTCCATCCATACTTGCTCCTACTAGTTTATGTGCATGTATCCACGAGTGATGCATAGTATTAGTTTCCATATCATTGTCTTCCATAAATGGTATGCTATAGCATGTATCAATTGATTCATAGCTTATTTCATGATGTAATGTTATCTTTACACACTTCATTTGTTTTGATATAGATATAGGTGTTTTGACATAGATGTAGGTATAACCACTGTATTATTTTTCCTTTATTGTGCAGAGTGGCTGAAGCTGGAGATCTCTCATGTGCGGGGTCAGACTCACCAACACAGAGCACCTGAGACAAGTCCCATGAATAAGCTGCTCCGATCTCAAGAACACTGGGTGCCTGAGACAAGCCCAGTGGATAAACTATTAGGCGGAGAGGTTTCTCTGATAACCTCCTGAGTGCATAAATAAACACACTGCAACCGTGGGAGCTCTCACTCCTTCTCCCCCTTCTCCTTCCTTCCTTCCTTCCTTCCTTCCTTCCTTCCTTCCTTCCTCCCTTCCTTCCTTCCTTCCTTCCTTCCTTCTGATTAGGAGAGGGCTGCATGTGGCCTCAATTTTGCATACTCTGACTCTTGTCCTCTTTTTTCTAATCTAGAACCATCCTTACCCAGGAACATCAAGAACTGAGCCAGATGTGGCACATCTTAAGAATATTCCATGATTTTTTTATTGATCTGACTCTTGGTTTAAAATTGGGCTGTTTTCAGACTGTCACTCTGCTAGTGATCATACCATAGACAGTCTCTGTGTGTCCTTGCTTACATTCCTAGAATCCTCCCTGAAGTAGATTTTTGGCCTCATTTTCACATTTAACAGAAACTAATAAGCTAGTAATGGAAGGTGTAACAGTTGATATGCCAGACACAGTTTGTGACAGTATATAAGCCTACACATATTCTAGCACGTGTGATCAACAGGTGTGGATAGGATGACTTTTAATCATAGTGCTTGAAGACTTTTGTCACATGAAACTTGGGCTTTCACATGCAAGTCTTCAAATGCAACCACATTAAGAGCAAGATGAATTTACAAAACAAATATATAAAGAAAGCCTGTACAGCTCTCAGCTTTCTTAAGTTAAGGCATCAGTGTCCTGTAGAATTGTTCCAATCCCAATCCCTTTCTATTTCTGGAATTTTACTACAACATCATGAAATCAATCAGAATTAAATAACCATTTGAAGAAGAAACACTGAGAATCTCTTAGGGAGGACTACAGGTTAGAGAAGAACAGATGCATCCAACGCCGTATGTCCAAAAAGGACACAGCTCTGCAGCCTACAAATTCTTGGCAGGTCTGTTACCACAGTCATAGAAATGATGAAGGGAAAAAGCCTTGCTTAGAAGCAAATTCAGCTGATGCCATGATTAATCATCAGATCCCAGATACACATGAACTCACTTATGGAACAATAAAGGAAACAAGGACAAGTAAATAGGTTCACATAATTATTTCTAGAGAAATCTTAGTAAATTTCTGTACATGTAAAATAATAATACAAAAATCTGCAATTGAAGAAATAACGCATTATCACTATGGTTGAAAATGCTCATGGCATTTTTATCTTGTGTTTCATAATTCTCACACATGTCATTCAACTTTTACTGACAGGTGCATGCTCTTAAGGCAATAAAGTAGGTGCAGTGTTTACATATTATAAATGACCTACTGTGTGAATTATTCTAAGACCTGTTTTCCTTTTAGTATTGTTTTCCAGAATCATGGAAGTATGTAGTTCTAACTTATTGATTTTGACTGTTGCATAGAATTCTACTGGCTAAATACTGTTTATATATGCATTTACATCAGGGTTATTTAGATTGTTCTGTTTTTTGCTCTGATGATACTGTACATGTCTTCCATGCACATGGACAAATATTTCCCTAATGTGCATGCCTAGAAGTAGACTTTCTGCTCAGTAGGCTTGAGAACCTTCAGCTTTGCTGATTCCTCTTCATACTTTTGTCTGAGTGTCCTCCCATCAGAGAATCTGACCACAAATGTTCTACACTTCAGGTATTGGGGAAAACAAAACAAAACAAAACAACACACACCCCCTAGTTTAATAGATATGCAATGCTGGTTTTTTGTTTTTTTTTTACCTGGGATCAAACACATGACCACACAATTGCAAGGCAGGTGCTTACGCCGCTGAGCTAAATCCCAAGTGATATACAATGGTTCTTATAAATGTCTTTGATTTATACTGCCTAGTTATTAACAGTAATTTAAACTGCTGGTTCTTTGGATTACTTTTTCATATGTTTCCCATTGTCTGTCCTACTGGATTGTCCTGTAAGCCTATGTGTGAAGTGTGTGAGTGATGGTGTGCGATTTGTAACAACTCCTTATAAAAATGGGGATGCATATTCAAATTAGAGTTGGCCCCGAAATTGCTTTAATTTCTCCCAAACTCAAGGTAATCAATTAGATAACCCTATTTTCTACTCTCCCTATCCACCTTAAAGAAAGAATGAAAGGCATTTTCAAACAGGTATGAACACAGGCTGCATTTATCAGAGTTCCAGCTCTTTTCTGACCTCTATAATAAGAAATATGCTGTGAAATTGCCAGAACTTGGACACTTGCCCTTTGAACAGTTCTACTGAGGCATGACTGGCATATAGTAAAACCATATTTAAAGAGAACAACTTGACACCTTTGACATCTATGTATGCTTTTCTGATGTATACGGGAAATTATGATCATGAAGAAAAGGAAATGTCTCCTGCACCTCCAAAATCATCCTCATGCCTGCTTAAAATCTCTCCTTTTCCTGTGTCCAGCCAGTCATTGATCTGCTTTCTGCCCTACAAGAACTTTGTATTTTATTGAGTGTGGAATCACATGAGATGCACTTGGTTTTGTCTCGTGTCTTTCATCACTAAAGTTACTTCAAAATTCATCCATGTTGTGGAGTATATCACTAGGCAATTTACTTTTATTGCTGACCAAGGTTCTATCTTATAGAAATACTTTTATCTGTTGATCAACATTTAGATTGGTTCCAGTTTGGAATTAATACAATAAAGTAGAAATAAATATCCACGTACAAGTATTTGTATGGATACATACACATTCTGGGTAGATCAGGTCATATGACGGTGTCCTGTTTAACATTTTCCTAACTGCTAAAAGGTTCTACCAAGTGGCCACACTGTTTTATATTCCATCCATGTAGTGTATGTCATGACTTCCCCTTGCAACAATATTTGGCTTGGTTATTCATTTTTGAGTTTGCCATTGTAGGAGGTGTGTAGGAGGAAAGCATTTTGGTTTTCATTTGATTTGCATTCACCTGGGAACTAATGATGTTGAGCATTTTTTCAAATATTTATGTTTTTAGCAGCATGTCTTCTTTGCTGAAGTGTCTGTGAAAAATTATCTTTGCCCATCTTATTTTTAGGTTGTTTATTTTTCTAACTATTGCATTTGAGAGTATTTTATCATATTCTAAATTCAAGTTCTTTATAAAATATATGTTTGATAAATATTTTTGCAATTCATAGTCATCTTTATGTTATCTTAATATAGTCTTTTAAAGAAGTTCAATTTAAATCAATTTATTTTCTTAAAATCATACTTTTGGCAGGGAATTGTGGTGCATGCCTTTAATCTCAGCACTCAGGAGGTCAAGCAAAGAGGATTGCTGTGAGTTCAAGGTCAGCCTGGCTTACATAGTGAATCACTGTGCCATAAAAACAAAACAAAGCAAAAAACAAATAAATCATACTTTTGATATCAGAGCCAAGAAATTTTTGTTTAATACACAGTCACAAAAATTTTCTCATAAAATTTTCATAGATACCTAGATCTCTGTTGCTTTGGAGTTATTGTTTGCTTATGATGTAAAGACTGGATGGAAATTATTATTTTTGCTTTTGCTATAAATAGATACATCATGTTTAAAGACTCTATCTGCTCTCCACTAAATTGTCTATTCATGTGTTGAAAATCATTTGTCTGCATATGTGTGAGTCCATTCTTGGACTCTATTGTGTTTATTTTCACTATATCTTCTTGATTCCTGTACTTTTCATAAGCTTTGAAATCAGGTAATGTGAGAAAATGCTTCTCATGACTTCACACAGACTTGGAATCTCAGCATAACTCCCACAGAATGAATGCACAAGGGTGAATGGAGACAGAGGGGCCGTCTGCTGGGCCAGGGCAGCCCCCAGGCACGGGAGCACCCTGGGATGCTTGCGCCTACGAATTTTGCCCTTGGCTGATACTGAGTAACCAGCTCCAAACTCCGACTGTCTCTGGGTAGCTGGTGTCTCTCAGCCAGCCAAGACAACTTTTCTAGTCACAATTCAGCTTCCTGTTGCAATGGTTTTTCAGGCAGCCTCCCTGAGACTAGCCTAAAGCACGGTGCTGGTCTTGGGTGCTCTCAAATAGTTGCTCATATGTTTCTAGATTATGCTTGGGTTTCCTCTGTTTAGGAATAACAGCCATTCATTTTGCAAATTCTTCTTAATTTTTCATTCTGAAAACTTCAACATTGCCCATATGTCACTTTCATATCTGAACACATTATGACATTAGAATTTCTTACCAGGTCTTGAGGATAAGGAACCTGAGTTTCAGAAGAGTTTAATAAACCTTTAGAAAGTGTTTTCTGGGAGACAACGTAACATCTCATATCCTTATTTAAAAGCACAACATTGAAGGTTGGTACATCATTCATTCATTCATCCATCAATCATCAATCACTTTTGGGCAACTACTACGTCCCAGGCATTTACCTAGTGCTGTGGGGATACAAAAGCTCAGGAAGCTTCCATCTGATATATTCTAAACATTTAGAAATCAACACCACTTAAAAATACTACCTGAGGATCATTATAATCCAAGTTTCAGAGCCAGGATATGCAATTTGAGCTCAGATAAGATTGGCATTGTCACTGGGAGGAACAGGAGGCACTCTCTGAGTCTAATCAGGCACTTTCTGAGTTAAACAGGCAAAATTCAAGAATAGTGTGACTTGGTTGACAAAGATAAAGTCTAAGAAGGAATAAAGCATCTAGACAAGACCAGATGTAAGAAGTTAAAGGTCAAGCTTTCAAAGGGGTAATCCAGGGTCAGTGAACATGTACACGAAAAGAATGGAGAAAGAAAGGGGAGTAAATGGGTGAGGAATTGTCTTACCTCTGGACTGGGGAGGTGTATGTATAGGAGAGAGTGAGAGTAAAAGGGAATTTGAGCATCAAAGGTAAAAGTTCAGCTGGTATCACTTTTCCTACTTGGAGAAGTCATAGAGGCAGGGAGAGTCCAGACATATCCCAAAGAAAGGAAATGATTCAATGTGAGAAGCCCTATCTTTTGTGATGGATGTAGATTTTTGCACACATCATCAAGAAGCACTGCTAAAGGATAGAGACGGGGTTTTCTGCCAAAGGAAGCAAAGCTATTATTGCCTGGCTAAACTTCATTGTATGAGTAAGATCAGAGTGCAAAAGTAGCTGCCTCTGGTCCTAGACTAGGAGGGCAAGGTACTGTGGACCCTTCTCTAGGGTGGCACAGGTTATTGTTGCCTGGGCTTTGGTTGAAAGATGGCAGTGGTTTCCATGAATATGGAGTCCTAGAAATTAAGTGCAGTGAGGCAGAGAGCCAAGAGACAGAAGGGGGAGCCATAGCAGAAGTCCAGAGATTGTCCAGGTCCCAAAGGTAAGCAAGGACTGCTAGAAAGGCCAGATGAAGGTAGGGCAGGTGAGTGCAGACTGGCCCCAACATGGGCACAGCACCTACAGCCAAAGTGATATGATTGCAAAGGCAGAGAAAGACCTTCTGTCTAAAATAATCTTCCCTATCCTTCCACTAGAGCCCAGCATGCCTTGAAAGTTGGCATTGATGCAGCTCCATCATTAGAACTATGGCATATAGTTCAAGTGTTAGGGAGAGTTAGGTTCATGTTAAGGGTGAACTCTAGTTGCTTTCTTAAGGGTATCGATGGAGGACGGTGTCATTATGAAAGCCCAGTAGAATGGGAAAGGACATAGGAAAAGAGGAAGGGGTCTGGAAGACACTATTCTCAATAATCAACCTGAGGTTATGAGGAGCCAGGACTGCTAGATTCTGTAAACCAAATAAAGGGACACCAGGATGCCCAGTGAGATTTTTCTGAAACTCATATTTCCTGTATTTCATCTGGCAGCCACATCCCGGTGGAGGATTCTATCTTATTCCCCTATTCCTACCCCTCCACTAGCCTTTTCTAGAGTTTCTAGACAAGTCTCTAGAGCCTTTACTCATGTAAGTGAGGACAATTGGGGATAAAGGGAGGATGGAGACCAGAGACCATAGCAAGTAGTAAGGAATGCACACTATTGAGACCTAGAAATGTAAATCCCTTAAGAACATGGACGATGTCAGTGCTGTCTCACAACTTCCATGCACTGCAAAGTACCTAGCTCGGAAAGGATGGCTTAATACCATTTTGTTGAGGTTCTATGAAAGTAATAATATTAATTTTGATAGCAAACATGTGCATAAGACTTAGTACACCTGGGATCTCCTCCAAAAACATTTCAGAAAAGATGACCTGATATATATAATGTGGTACAAGGGACCTACAAAAGGACTTAGTAAAGCAAAGGAGAACTCAGACATTGCCTTTTAGTTAACTGAATTCCTTACTTATGTAATGCTACTTCCTGAGAGGGAGATGTCCAGTCCTCATCCCAGATTTCTATTCCATTTTTAAACTCTTCTTCCTCTTAAAATGCTAAAGTACAGACAAAGCTAGTTACTTTAGAAAGACTTCTCTACATGACTTCTGAAACTCTTCCCATCCCCATTCCACATGCCATCCCTACAGCACACTCACTGTGCTACTGACTTCCAGAGCACAGATGCATCATAATAATATGAAGCAATGCAACTAAAAGAGAACCTTGTTTCTAAAATAATTTCTTAATGCTTTTCCTAAATGCAGGTGATGTGGGTTACACAGGCCTTAGATTACCCAGGTGCCTTGGTTACTTTTCTCTTGTTGCTAAGACAAAACACCCAAGATTAGAGAAGAAAAAGTTTATTTAGCTTACAGTTTTTGGAGGTTTCAGTCCATACTCAGCTGACTCCAAGGCAGGTTGGCATGGCCAAGGGGCAACCATTCATGGCAACCACAAGCTACAAGAGGGGACCAGGTGAAAGGGAGAAGGTATGACCTCCTTTCCTCCCTTATATTGTATGTCAAGTACTCACCCCTCGGTGGGTGCAGCACTCACAACACCAATCCCAGCACTAGACAAGGAGCCAATCACAAACGCTAGATTCAGCCGCCTCTGTGACTGTGTGAGTCTTTGTGGGGGGCATTTAAACAAACCACAACGCCAGGTTTCTTTTTGCCTGCACTCACTCAGAGAAACGTAAAACCTTGTTTTTTACCCTTATGAAAACAAAGGTGGGGACAATGGATTGGATGGTAAACCACGATCATCTCTAGCCTGCTATGAATTGGCTTCAGTTTTTCCAAACAAAACATTTGGGAAGCCTTGCTCTATGATCCCTACCATATTAGGGCCAGAGAAACCCTGGAACAATTTTAAGATTGCAAAAGTAGATTTAGAGCAAGAGCCACTACTTTTTTGCACCATTTGATTTTTTAGACAAAACCCTCAGTGGTTCTGTTGGGTCCTTTCACCGCCCCACCGCACACCCCACCCCCAGTGTGTGACCTCTGGTCACACACGGTTCCTATTCATTTATATCAAGATATTCTTTAGTTGAAGCAACTCTCTGTCCAAGAAATTTTTGATGAGCTGATGGTGTAAGCCTGCTTTAAGCCTATTGTTATAACCAGGGAGTTTTCTTTGGACTATGAAGCTGACAGTCCTAAGTTAACCCTAAACTAAAGCAGGCTCAAAGAGCTGCCCTTGTCATTTATTTGTGGGATGTTTCTCTAGTTGTGGAACCTAGTCAGCGCTAATGCATGCCCTAGTTGGTGAAACTGTTCTCTGGATTCCTTTCTTGGGGGATAGGTGGGGGAGTAACTATGGATTAAACTCAGGGCCTTCTCACTGAGTTAGACCCTCTTATTATTTATTTTGAGACAGAGTATCACTAAGATGCTAAGTTGCCCAGGCTGTTGCTGAACTTGGGATTCTCTCATCTCAGCCTCCTAAAGTGCACAGTTACGGCACTCTGGGCTCTAGGTTGCTCTTGAGGACGTTGTTCTGATCTAGTCCTCAGGTCTGGACTGTGAATTGGTAATCCCTCCCTGGAAATACCACCTTGAGTCTATAGTTTCCTTCTCATTTCTGCTGCTTCTACACTAGACCAGACCAGTGTCCATTTCCCACTTAGATGATTCAGTGACTTTCTGATATATCCAAGTCTTCCTGCTGCCAGGGAAACTCCCTATAACTTTAGTCACTTGTTCTACGGCGATGCTTCTTGAACAGGGGGCCATGTAGACTCAAGTGAGTAATGGTCCAGAACCAGGGACTAAGTAGCCATGAGACAAACACACAATAGTTGCCTAAAAGAAGCAAGGAAACCAAAAAACTGGAGGAAAACATGGCTATTTTATGCTCTAAAATCCCACAAAAACATGGACAATACAAAGTTATCAAACGTGCTAAACATAAAACATGAAACTTCAAGGAAATTCTAAGTTTGTAGTATACTATTTGGGAATAATCCCCTGGGCTCCAAGAATGACATATTCATTATTTCTGCCATTAGCTTCTGTCGGTAAATCTGAAGTCAACTTGTCTGCCAAGTGCCATCACCCCCTCCCTAAGATCCTGTCCAACCTCTCACCTCCTATTCACCCACATGTACCTTACTCCCCAGATAGAATCATCATTTCCCATTTCTGTTTAAAAAATTATTTTATCTTTTTGGTGATATCTAATATCTATATCTATGTCTGTCTCTATCTATATCTATATCGATATAGCTCACATTCATCAACTCATCATAGAGAATTTGTATCCGTACATGATATTTCTTGTTTATTCTTTCTAAACAGAATGCCTTTGAGTTTCCATCCCCTGCCTGACCCAAATCCAGACCTTCTAATACCAGATCAACTTTTCTTTCACATAGAAACCACTCTTTATATGCCTCAGAGTCTTAGTTATTGCACTAGGGTCTCTCACACTATTATCATAAACAGTTATTGTTTGGATACCATTACTGAGCCCTTGAGACTTGTAGAACTTGTCCTGTTCTTAATAAGCAAGGAGCAGAGACAAGATAGTGCTAAGCAGAGAATCAAAAGAACTTTTCTGTTATTTTTTCTCCAACAGGTACCAAGCCTTGTTTCTAGAGTGAGAAGTCAATGATTGAATGGAGGGTGTGGATTCATGGTTTTTCTAGATGGGATTTCTGATACAAAAACTAGGAAGAAAGATGGATAAAATGAGTAACCTATTGACTACATGTGAACATGTTATCTCACCCATACTAATTTTTTGTTTAAGAGCCATAACATAATCTGGAATTTATGATTTTCTTGAAGAATCAAAACTGGCAAGGCATTCTGGTTTCACCAGATGCCTTGGCTGCCATCTTGAAAAGGGTATGGCTGCCATTTTACTACTGTCTCCGCCTCTTGTGGAGCAGACATAGAGGGCTCCCCGTGAGCACTGTGGCTTGCTATCCTTCTACAGGGGACGGATAGCAGCAATTACACATCCCAATTGGGAAGCCATAGGTAAACACTTTCCATAGATGCCAGGAGAGTGAACAGTGGTGAGAGACAGGCAGGACCCACAGGGAAAGCCCAGCTGTGGGAGAGTCCTTCAGGAGCTAAATCGCTTGGCCTTCACTCCTCACAAAGCATCACATATTATAACGTGTCTTAAGATCCAGGGGATGGTCTTCAGATTCTAAGGCCCAGTTTGGAGCTTGCACAGCCCTAGTTTCCCATCTTACCACCAGCATCCAGCCAATGTCCTCTAGAAGCATCTAATTTGTCTCCCTATTGTGATTTACTTAGAGTCACATGAGAACTCTTAGGGCCTCTGAGCCACTTGGACTCTTTGATACTTTGTGCAGTCCATTTCAAGGGCTATCAGAAAAGGTCATCCCAGATCGAATCTCTTCTTTTTCTTTGCCAAAGGAGGAACAAAACCAGGCATCTCCCTTTCCTAGTCTCTGGAAGGAGGCATGCCCAGTCTCTTACCCACCCCCATCTCCAGTGAGGCCTCTGGGAAGGGGATTGCTTCATCCCCAAGCTTCTCATTTCACTTGTAACAATGGGGAGACCAGCTGATAGGGATCCCCCAAGGAGCTGTCTGGCTATCAGACCAGGCCCAGGACATTCATGAACAGACCATTCCCAGGGCTTTAGGTTTCAGGATCAGGACATGAGCGAGGGATGTTCAGAGCAGACGGATCCTTCCTCTGGCTGTGCCACTTCAGAGCTAAGTGGCTGACATCTCAGAAGTGTGGGTGGTGGGTGGGGTGGAAGGAGAAGAGACAGAATCACTAACAGATTGGCATTGTGTTTAGATTTCAGTCTGCTTTGAAATCAAACAGCAAGCCTTCTTTGCTCCTTCAAGGATGACCACAGAAGAATTCCACCTCATCGTACTCCTGAGAATTTTTCCAATCTCTCTTTTCTTCTCCTCCACACAAAGCATCCTAAAATTTCAGAAATGAGACATGTCCTTTGGTCTACCAACTCTTCTTACTTTACATGCAGCACAAATGTCATGCTGACTTGGTCAAGGTCACACAATGGAAAGTGATAGGACAAGGATGGATATTGGGGATATTGGGATATTCCAACCCTCTTCTCCATCCCGTAGTCCCTGTGGTTCCCAGCTTTTGTTCATATACATGCAACTTTCATTATTTTTTGCACATCTGCAAACACCTACACTATTACTTAATACTTTTTCTTTAGCCAGGCTCTTTCTTACTTAAATGGAGGGATTTTTAAAGGAAACTGTGTCACTAATGCCAGTGAAAAAGGAATGTCTTCAATACTGGAGACTGAAGGATAAAGGTAAATAATGGAAAATGGAGACAGGAAGGTCAAGAGTTATTATGCTTTTCTGAGAGCTCTCATTCAACATCTGTATATTTTGGGTTAAAATAGGAGCTGAGGGTTTGAGAAGTGTGGGAAGTGATAGTGCACTCTGAGTCATTCTCCTGGAAAGGGACAGAAGGTTGAAATGGGAGCAGCCTTCTTACAGACAGGTAGTACATCTCCAAGCATAGCACAGCTCTGTCTCCATACCTGTGGTGTCTGCTCCTCACTTTGGAATTACTGCCCCAGATCACGCTGTCTTTAGGAGGTGTATGCAGCCCTGGCCTTGTTCTGTCTTCTTCTCAAGGGTTGGGCTCTTCAGATAATAAAAATAGACACAACACACCTTTCACACATAAAAAAATAAGAGTTGTGGTTCCATGGAGGGACACGTTTTGATATTGATTTTTTCTAATTTTAGGTAGAATTTCTTGTAAATTTTTGGTTGAAAACATCCTAGTGAGTCAAGCAGGGTAAATAATTCTGGTGTCTGAGATACAACACAGTGGAATTCTGTGTTGTATCTCAGATCTAGATCTGCCCCATCCCTGCTGAACACCCACAGAGCTGTGTGCAGATAAACAAGTTCTTCCCCTGGAAGAAAATCAAACAAATCTTCTCCTTGTGAGTTGAAATTCAGACTCCAAGTGACATCCAGACCAATGCAAGCATAGATGAGGTAGTTCCTTCCTCTGCCACCTCTGTTTTCTCAGTATTGCCACCCCAAAGAATGACCTGGTCAACAAATGGCTCTTTGTCTCCTAATTAGCAAATCCACTGTGCCGGGTCAGGGGTGGGCATGAATAGTGCAGCACAGTGCACCCATCTGCACTTGGAGAAGCTTTCTGGGGTTGAGACAGTGAATTCCACAAAAAGGTGATGAGGACCTACATGACATGTACATGGGAGCCCTGTGAATGTTCTAGAAGCTTACGGTAGAGAACGAGGGCAGGAGCTTGAGGTGGCAGAGGAAGCTTCCTGGAATGGGCAGGATTTCCCATGCTTCCTTCTCCCTATTTTCCTCTGGTCTTCCTCCTTGCCCTCTGCCTTCTCCCAGAATGGTGTGGAGTATACAGTTGGGAGAACTGGGGATATGGTTGTTACTCCTGGATGTGGGCTACGCAAGCTTCCTGGAAGCCTGCAGAAGTGGGAGCTGACCAGGTGGACAGTGCCCACACTGTTGCCCATGAGGGCCTCGAAGACAGATTTACCACTGATCACATTCTCCTTGTGGCCCACTCTCCCTCTGTGGCCCCAATTAGCTGTTCCTGAGGACTGGTGTGTGTGTGGGGCGGGGGGGCGGGTAGGGCTCAGGAAAGGCAGGTGGAGCAGCATCACACGTCAGCTCCTCTACAGGGGTTTGGGACTTTGTAGGGTGGCCTTTGCAGACCCTGATGACCAGATGCTATCTCTGTCTATAGATACTCCTGGCCAGAGGCAGGAGACAACCTAACTCAAGAGCAGCTTTCCTTGCCCTATGACTTTCTCTTCCTCTCCATGGCTATCTTGTAGGACTTTAGCCTTGGGACTCCCTAGCTACAGGGCCCAAAGCAGATGCTTTACAGAGATCAAAAGATGCAAAAAAGTAAAAAAAAAAATCTCTGGGTACAGGCAGGGGAATCATCTGTAAGCTGCAACTCAAGCACTGGGATCACCTGCTACCAGGCACTGGGAAAACAGGTAAGACTGTTGAGGCAGGATGGTGAAAATACCTTGACTCTCCCCACCCTCCCATAAGCCACCAGTGTCACCTCACTGCAAACCGAGTAAAGGGAGGAAGGGCTGATGCAGTGGTGACAGAGAAAATTAAGGTTTAAACCAAATGTGAGCCTGGAATCCTTATTCTCTTCCCCTGTTTACCTGGGGAAGTCTGGGTAGGATGGGGCAGTAGGGAATTTAGTCAGACTGAATTAATAGTGAAACACTCCACAGTGACCACAGAAGCTGGGCAGAGACAGCCATCTCAGGGTGGCATGTGGTCACTTGAGTGGTGGGTTCTGCATGGGTGTGGCTGCTCATCTGGGCTGAGAAGTCCTTCAGCTCTAAGCTGGAAGACCAGAGGACAGCTAGGGGCAGTTGTAAGACGATGCTCGATACTCAGTGAAACGCGAAGTGCACAAGAATTAGGTGACAAATTTTATGTGTTCTGTTTGTTGGTGAAAATAGAACCCCAGGCCAGGCATCTGGAAGCTCTCAGTCCTCCGATCTCTACAGACCTGTGAAAATCGGCAGCATACTTGTTAGTTAGCATTCAGGCCCCAGGGGTGGTGTTGGTAGCTCACATGGTGGTTTAAAGGGAAGATCACTGATGGGGGGGCAAATACCATGAGTTTTGCTCACACCTTGGCCATCAACCTGCCATGCAGCCTCAGACAAGTAACTTGCCCTTCTTTGATGTATTTTATCTATATAATGAAAGGGCTGGAGGAGATGAAATCTAAAGTCTTCTCCAGTCTGGGTGAAAGCTCTGGTGTGTCCCCCTGTAACAGCACCATCGTGACCATATTCTGGTGTTGCCCCTGGAGCTCGTTGTATGTCAGCAGTGGCACCAGCTGGGTCCGTGATTCTCAACATTTCCTCTGCGGCCTTCACTGACTTTCAATGAAAATCTCTATCCTAGATTGGGAAGGAAGATGAGGAATGTGGCAGGGCTTCAGGAACGGGAGTAGGAAAATGACTCCTGGAAGGATGGGACGGTCCTGGGCAGCCAGAAGGTGTGGAAAGACTCAGGAGCAGGGCCGCAGCGACGCATGAAGGGATCGTAGCACACGGGATGTGAAAGGAGCGCGCAAGGCTGTCTCTTGTCTCCCAGCCTTTCTAGGAGCTGCATCTGCCCTCTCCACACACGATGCTCATCTATTCTGTCAGCAAACGTGAGCTGAGAAATGACTGTGCCCAGCCCAGTGCTTGGGAGTTAGAAAGATGACCAAGGATGCTCCCTGGCTTTGGAGAGACAAAGGCTTACATGGTTTCAGAAAAAGAGAACAAAAACATGTTTACTATATTTACAATGTAAAAATTAATCACAACAAATTGATGACTTTAAATGGCAGACAATCATCCCAAAATTTCCCAAATCGCATTGAACGTCTTGACCTCTATATTCTCTTTGATCACTCTTCATGGGACAATAACAAATTTGTAGATTCTGCGACATTTTCTTCATGTCATGGGGGAGAATTTCTATTTTGATAAGGAATTGAGAGAACAGACTTCTTGCCTCATACTGTCACACATCTGATCATCAGAACAATCTTCTGCACCGACCTGCGTTTGGCTTTTTCAATTCTAACTCTGCTCCTTCTCACCACCTGCATTCTCCAGGGAAGAAGCCAGAGGATACACGCATATTATAATCTGACTCCTGATTGAGAGACCCCTGTGCAGCACACGTGGATAGGAGATATCCTCATGGAAGCATTGGAAGCAAGTCCTCTGCTGGAAAAGTTAGGAACCTCTGAGTGGACTGAAGGGGCCCTCAGCTCCATGGCCACCCCAGTGCCTGTCCATGCGGGGACAGCAATGTAAACCACCTGACAAATTTCAAGGAATGAAAATATCTTACTCCCGCAGAAGTCTCAAAAGCAGTGTAAGAGCATGACCAAGACCACGGCCTGGTGGGGGTCTCAGGAAGGAGAACGTGTGACCATTCTCACATCCTGCGGCTGTCCTCTGTCATCCACTCCATTAATGACAGTTCACAGCTCCTCGTGACAGTCCAGCCCACCTGAACTCATTTCTGTGGCAAGGGTCTACTCCCTAAATCTGATTCTGGTGGTTATTTATATGAGATTTACTGAGAAAACAATTAGTGACTAAAAAGATGAATTCATTGCTGAAATGGATAGGCTAAAAACAGGCTATAGAAAGAGAAAAATGGAATGAGGAATAGGAGAAAAGAAGGAAGATATATATATATATATATATATATATATATATATATATATATATATATAACTAATATATAGATACTCAATATATTAGTTAAAATAGTTACAGTACTAATTTCTCTTAGGTCATTGGAAAGTTTGTGCTAATCTTGTCTAGACCTCTCTCCAGATTGCCCTCCCCATGAGCTGACTGGTAGATCAAGAGCTCCCCCAACTCCTGCCATAAGCAACCGGCTGGTTCAGAGGGCAGACTTGAGCTGATGGCAACTGAGGTACAAAAATGACTAAGTGCTTGTATTGTTTGCCTGACTTTGCAGGACTCACGCCAGTAGTCTGAGCTCCTACCAGGAGGATGGCAGTGTGCAATGTAGCAAAGGTAGGGAATTTCCTTCTGTCTTCTGTCTTGTTTTTGAAATAGTGTTTGGACAATGAAATGCCTGTATCTTCCACTCTGAGTAGCTAATTTAAAGATAACAATACACGATGTAGTAACCATTGTTATTCTCCTATTGCTTTGAAGTTTTGTTTTATTTTTTTCTCATTAAAATAAAAATTTTTTAAACTGGCTTTAATTGAGTGTATTTTATAGAGTTGAATAGATCCTACATACTTAGCATCAGAGAATTGTAACCTGTGCTGCTGTCCTGCCATGAAATCCAATTTTATGTTATTTTTGGCTTAAATAGATTTTGTTTATATGTTAGGTGAATAAAACGTTTACTGTAAGGGCATAATCTCATTTTAAACCTAAAATACATGTGGATATGTATGTACTTAGGTATCTATAGCTATATATGCATCATTGTATGGAGAATTAAGCATGGAAGCACCTCTGGAAGATTCTACATCTTGGTATTAGAAAGAGTATTGCCCTGGAAAGACAGTAAAACCCATTTCTACTATTCTCCTCTTCTATGATCATCATGGTGCTACTGTATTGTAATATAAAATACAAGTAGAGTTTTAAGAATATGTAGTTAAACAAAGAAACTCAAGCATCTTCTCTCTTGCTCCAGTCACAAATTAATAAAAGAAATCTGGCAATCAAAAAGTTAAAAGATATGACCCAGAAACAAGAAAAATGAGTTTGTCCCTGTGTGTGTGTGTGTGTGTGTGTAATAGAGGCAGAGGGAATACAGAAACAAAATGTATTCATCTATATAGTTATATATGGGAGTGCGTACAGTGAATGCGAGTGCGTGTGTGTGTGGACTGTGTTCACATGTGTGGGGTGTGTATGTGACTGTGGAGTGAGTGTGCGGACTGTGGATTTATGAGCGTAAAGTATGCAAGCATGTGGAGCGTGTGTACAGAATGTGCTGTGTGAGTGTAGAGTGTGGGGGGGGGAGGATGTGTGTAGATCACGTGCGTATGAAGTATGTGTGCACACAATGTGCGTGTGGGAGTATAGAGTGTGTTGTCGGGAGTGTGTACGTGGAGTGTGTGTTTACGGAGCTTGTGTGCACAGGATGTGGATGTGTGAGTGTAGAGTATGTGTAGGTCATATGTACATGAGTGTGAAGTGTTTGCACGTGTGGAGTGTGTGTGCAGAGCATGCAGAGTGCGTACGAGTGTGGAGTGTATATGTGCATGGAGGGCATGTGTGCAGGCTATGTGTTGTGTGTAGAATGGCCATGGAGTGTGTATGGAAGAGCGTGTGAGTGTGGAGTGTGTGTGGAGTGTGGGTGTGGGTGGAGTGTGTGTAGATCACGTGTGTGTGCCAAGTGCGGGTGTGAGAGTGTGTGCACAAGTGGGCTCAGGGCTCGTGTGTGGGCTGGGCCCACAGAGCCAGCCTGCTCCTAACACCCGCTTTCCCTCCGCCAGGTCCCGGAGAGCCTGTGGGAACGGCTTCGGCGTGTACTGGAGTCCAGCCTGTGCGCCCGGGTCCACACAGTCTCCCTCTGCTGGAGCAGACACCCTGGAAAAGCAGTGCAGAGCGCAGAAGGGGGGGCTGGCTCACAGATGGGAGGTTTCAGTCTCTTCTCACTTTGCCCACTGCCTCGGGAGATGGTGAGACCGCATCACACTGGGATCGTGGCAGAGGAGGCGCTCCCCTGGCAGCACAGGGAAGCAGAGCGAAGCAGTATTCCAGGGTGTGCCTGTAATGACCTAACTTCCTCCTGCGAGGCCTCACCACTTAGAACTTCCACCAGCATCTCACGTCAACACTGAGTAAGCCCTAGCATGGGGGATACTAGATCAAAACTATCACAAATCACCAGGCCTGGGGGAGGGAGAACACACAAAGCGACCTCATGTGGCTCTGTGAGGCTGCCACTCTAGGGGAAGGGCATACTTTCTCCCAGCCCTCTGTGGGTCTTTGAGACAGGGATAAGTCAGGGCTCACCTCCTTCTCCCAGATGAGACCCTATGAATGGAAATGTGGTTAACTCTGGATGTCAGAGAGGAAGGGAGCCACAGGTGAACGGATGTCTCAAAGTTCCCCCACCGCTACTCCTCCCCTACACACAGGCTGCTTTTGGGGTTGCAGTCCATGAGGCAGGTCCACAGTCACTTTCTGAGACTCTGCTTTTCCCATCTATCACCCACATGCCCAGCTGTGCTCACTGCACCCCACTGACCCAAGCTGGAGGACAAGTCTGGCTGAGGGGACAGGGCTGCTCTGTGCAGTGGACACTCCTCCTCCCCTTCCCTGGTGTCTAGGATTTCTGAGTAGACAACAGAAGGTTGTCCCTCCACAACAGAAGGAGATGGACTGTGTTTCCATTTGGGGTTGACAAGGCTCCGAGCTTCTTGTCAGGCTCTAAATATGCCCCAGGACCGAAGCTGTGGTGTCCTTACAAGTCCACCTGACATTGGGTTAGGACAGTCCTGTATGCAGGGGTTTCCTGGTCACTGGGAAACAACTAATGTTCTATTTGCTTCTGTAACTACTATTGGTGGCAACAAGAACGAGGGTCACGAGGGCAAGAACAGTCTTCCCTGAACCAAACAGGCTAGAATAAGTTCATCATCTGCACGTCAATGCAGACATCTTGAGTCACAAAATGGTAAATGAGTCAATGGCCCAGGCCCGATGGTGTGTTTGACACTAGAGAAACCATAGAAAACCACACAGAAAGGTTCTTTCCTCCGCCCCTGCTTTGTTCTCTGTGGGCTGAAGGACACATGCGTGATGCTTTCCCAAGCACTGTGAGACTTCAGGTCACCAGGTTCTCCAGCGCACCACCTCCCTGCATGTGAGTCTGGACGTTGGCTCCATTTTATGACAGTGCCTCCCTTGCCCCCTGCTGTCCCAGTGTCCCATGGAGCAGATGAAGAAATCCCAGGACATCTGGCTGCGATTTCTTTCTCCACTTGGCAGTGCTCCGCACCTACAGTCCTGCCACCCTCTCCTAGGGTTTGACACACGAGCATCTTTTACGAAGTCCCGGGGGGAGATGAGACCATGCATGCAGTGAGGGCTCAAGGGGGAGAACTGCATCCTTTTGGGAGGCTGATGTCGTTCTCATACTTGGTTCCCTGAAACCATTGCACACTCTCTGTCATCTTTTAACTCATTTCTAAAATGCTTAGTCCTTCATAAGCCTTCTAGAACGACAATCCCAGAGGGAGCACATGCCTGGATGTAACTCACTGAAGTCCACTTGCTGGACCTTAGTGCCTCTTGGGCCTCTTGGGTCGAGCCAGGACTCAGGATGAGAAGGTAGGTGCGGTTCCTCTTTCCTGTGCTTTGGGCTGTTCTCACTGCCAGTCCAAACCCCACTGAGAGTGGCGCTTACCCATACATGAGACACCAGTTTCCTACTTAGAGAGAAAATGCACTTAAATTGTCAGTGTTTTGTGAAAGCTATGCCTCTTGTATTTCCTTTTCCTTGCAGCTGCAATCTGCCTGTGGCCAGGGGTTGAGGAGCCGGTTCTTACATTGTTTGGTCACACAGATGTTAAAGTCAGACTGGGCTAGTGGGATATTTGTAATTTGGATAATTTTTAAAAATTACCCAAATTGCAAATATCCCAGGGTATCTTTTTTAAAAAAAAACTGCTTTTTTATGAAGCAGTAGAGCTCTGTTTTATCTTTTAAATTCTTTAAAATATTTGTCTGTTGTTCATGGTGAAAACTTCAGAAGATTCCACAGAACACAGATATGCACGATCAGCAGCTGCAGTTCCAGCAGCCCAGGGTGGTGACTGAGGCTGTATGTCCTTCCGGGTAGACAGCTCTATTCTCTCTGCACACATGCATGCAGGGATTCGTCAGCTGCCTGGACACCCTGCCGCCCAGCCCCCCCGGTCCTCTACGGGGTCGAGGTTCTCTCACTGCTTCCCTCCCTGCAAACAAACACACGGAGAAGACTTCTAAAATGGAGGTGCTGGGATATTGCAATCTACAAATCTTGCTTAGTGGTGTGTCAAAGGCAATTGCCGCTTCATAATTAAATACATTTGCACCAGGATTGTTTTAACTGCATAGCATTTATCACACAATTGTACCACAACTGAGTTAACTGTTTCATCTCTCACATTCATTCAGGTGGCTTCCAAAACTATGACTCAGTTACAAATATCATTGTAACCAACAACCTTCAAAGCAGACCACTTTGAACATCTCTGATGGCTTTTTTCAAATTCATCCCTAGAAGTAAAGTGACTGGATCAAAGGGAGTAGGCATCTATACAGATCTGCACATGTCTCACTGGGTTCCAAGAGGCCCTCACCGAGTGAGGGGCAGTGAGAGGAAGACAGATTTAAGAGTGGTGAAGAGGGAGATGGGTAGACTCCGATGGTAACAATGGTTTCCCAGCAGGTGATAGGTGTCCAGGAGGGGCCTTGTACTCCACTGGAAAGGAGAGGCAGGAAAGAAACTCAACAGAGCTGCCTGGCAAATTCCTCAAGAAAGTTAGCTGGAATCTCGAGTCCAGGCATACTGAGAACTAAAAGTTCCCAGGCCCTGGGTTTGTATACCACCAAGACAGTGGGTAGGAGCTCGAAAAACATGCCGTGGGGGCTTTGCCAGTGTGTCACTACCTGCCAAACTCTATCAATCAGAGGTTTAGAGAGACTTTCTGCCTCAGAGAAGACAGATGACCTGAATCTTCAATCCATAGCCTTGGTTTACTCTTCTTCGGTGACACCGTCCTTGCATGCTGCTGCAGGAATCTCTGCACCTCTCCTCTATCATCAGCCTCTCTTCACATTTCATTAATAATCCAGTTATCTGACAATGGGTGTCACACAGGATGTGTTGTATGGCAAACGCTGGGCAGCATCTCAGGTTTGGAAAAATGAGCAATGTCCATAAGTCTAAGAGCCTATGGATAAGTATGAACACATAAACTGACTTATATATCTCTAAAATACAGTTGAGAATTTTTTCCTTTCACATGTATATTAGAGTAATACTTGGCAATTGTGGGTAGCTGAAGAAAACTAGTTGAGTAAACAAACATATGTATTTGGAGAATTGTATCTCTCAAGTACAACATCACCTGGGGGTTTCTAAAAAGCTTTATTTATAAATAATTATATAATATAATTTATATATTAATTTATATGTAATTTAAACATTATTAAATTTACTGAAGGGTACAATTAGATGGTTTAAGGTGTCCTGACGAAGCTACACAGCCATGCCTGCAGTCTGACTGGAAACACCTCGGCACTGCCGGAAGAAGCTTCCTTCTTAGCAGCAATTCCTCTGATCTTGCTGGCACCCTGGTCCTCAGTGGCACTCACTCTCTGTGTCCGTAGCTCTAGCCCTCTGGGTATTTCATATGAAAAGAAATCATACACTATGTAGGCCCTTTGTCTGTCTTTTTCACTGAGCATGAGGTTTTTGATGCTGATCTGTGATGTAGCACATATCGGTTCTTGGTTCTTTGTAATTGAGTCATGTTCCACTGTGTAAAGAGGCCACTTTTTAAAAAAATTCATCAGTTCATAGGAATTTGGGTTTTTTTTCCACATTTTTGGTTTTTCTGAATAATGCTGCAGTGAACTTTCATGTACAAATCTCATTGCTATAAAGGTTTTCATTTCTCTTGAAAATTTTGTGCCACCTCAGGGTCCTTTGGGTCAAACAAAGAGGAGGCATTTGTGGAAAGAGGACTTTGCTCAGGTGGATGAAGCTCAAAAATATCATAACCAGGCTCACGAGCTGTGATTCTTCTGTTCGCTTTCAAAGGGAAAGTGAGGCTCGCTCCCGTTTTCTTGATTCTAAGGCATAGACGCTGCCTGCGCTACTTTTGATGCCTATTTTTTCACTTAATATATTCTGCTGCCCTGTCTTTATTATTATCTTGTTTTGTTTTTGTGCTACGGCCATTGAACCTGGAGCATTTACACTGAGCAACGCCCCCATCTCCAACTTTTTTTTTTTTTTTTAACAAAATTCTGCTGAATTTCACACTCTGGCCTCAAACAGTACTTGTCAGTCTCCTGTCCAGCCTCCAGAATGCTGGGATCACAGGCAGCTAGCACCAAAGCCACACCTGGCCTGTCTCTTATTCTTCATAATTAATGGTTACATTTTTCCATAATCATGATGAGTTTAGCTACATCCCTATCAAAAGGTATGTAATTTGTTCCAAAATATTTTATAGCTCTTAAAATGCTCTACTGAACACAGATTTAATTTATTTAAATGTATTATTTAGTATATTTATAAAATGCATGGAAATGGTTTTTGGTGGTATGGGACTTGAACTCAGAACCTTCATACTGAGCTACATTCCAAGGGCTCTTTTTATTTTTATGAGACAGGTTTTCATTAAGTTACTAAGTTCTACAGGCTTGATCTTTTGCCTTATCCTCCCAGAGTGCTGGGATTACAGACTAGAGCCACCACACCTGACTGAAAATACTTCTTCAAAAAGTATTTGGAGGGTTTTGATGGGTACTAGCCATTGCTTCTGGGAAGTTTAATTCAGTTCACATTTCTACCAGCACTACAGCTGAGAATGTTTCTTTTTCACATTTCCAATAAGACTGCATCTTCTGAAAGCAAACAAAACCTAAAATGTACTAATGGCATGTTTTGGACTAAAGCCATATCCTTGGGTAACTAAGGCTGCCAGTAAATGTCACATATTCGCAGTCTGCTTGCATTTATTTTGTGGGCTTTTGCATTGGTCTGGGGAAGAATGTGCCACCCTCCTCATCACCCTTTCCCTGGCCTACCCTGCCTGGCCTGGTGGACAGTCCAGAAGTGCTTACTCCTCACTCACACCTTGGGCAGGTGATTGACGGGATGGCAGCTGGGCCATCACACCTACCTCCTCACTGAGGCCATGGCGTAGGAAATATCTTCTACTGCCCACAAACTGCCAGAATGCACTGAGGTTGACTCCACTGACATCGAAACCAGCCGGCTCCCAGCTCTGTTGGATCGAGTTTTACGACAGGATGAAAGTACAGGCTTTTGGAGCTCCATGTTTTGGCACTGGCATCCTTTATCGGAAGGGCAGGCACGTGGGTGGCCATGCCCAGCTGTTCTTCTTTCCCCTTAGAGTCAGAGCAAAGGAAATGAGATCAAATTGTAATAGAAGGGATGCCAGCTAGACGAATGGAGGAACTGATGGCCGAGGCAGATTGTGGAGCGAAGCACCCAAGGAAGTCTTTGATGGGGAGGGGGCGTTTGGGCTTCCCTGGATCCATGCCGGGCAGTAAGGGACGGGCCTGAGCCGGCCTGAGGTGATAAGCTCTGGCTTCGGCCTAAGCACCCCTGCTTCCTGCGAGTTTTCTACCAGCTGGCGGCTTGAGGACCGTTCTTGGAACGATTAGATGCAGCGCCCTTTGGGTCTCTCTACTTCGTTTTAGAATAAACAATACCATCTGAAGTGTGACCGCAAAGATGGGAAATGGTATCACTGAAGGGTGACAGCGTCTCAAGATCTGGGCTTGGGCTTTAACAGCCACCTAAGAATCTTTATGACAGCAGACAGAGAAACTGCAGCACAAGGGAGTCTGACTGGTCCAAGGTCACACCCATCGAATGGCAGTGTGTTTTAACTCCAGTGTTCCCCTAAATGGAACCCTATAATGGTGGAAATAGTAAGAGGGGAAGGTATTTAGGGGTATAAAACATTTACAGTGGATAATTACCAGACAATTACCTCTACCACCTTGTCTGCTGGAATTTAAATATGCTCTCTTAACCCAGGAAGAGCAAGATTCGCACGGTTTTCCGAGATTGGACTTTTTCGTGGGGTTGTCTTTTGGTTTTTCACCCCTAATCTTCCTTTCTTCTCTTTCTCCTACGTATCTCCCGACGGAGTGGTATCCTGCGGGGATGGGAGACCTGGGTAGGGAGTGACTGCCCTACTTATTGCCTGGAACTCCTGGACAAATTAGTAACTTCCTCTGTGCTTCCACTTCTTTGTTTATAAAACAGGAATACATATAACATCTTTCTTAATTTGCATATAAAGATTAAATAATTGAAGAAGTTTCAGCACTCAGAATAGTGCCTAGAATAATAAGTTCTAAAATTGTGTTAACTTTCAGTATTGAAGTGAAAATAAAAACCTGCATATATGGTAAAAATAAAACAGTGTGCTTCAATTGATGTTTTCTTCTTGCCTGTCTGTCTTTCTCTCTTAATTAATATTTATTAAAAATCCACTATATTGCAATATCCAACATAGTTATATATATACTATATGTGTATGTATCTATATTTATTTATACTTTTCTTTTGTCTTTCTGAGACTATGTCTTACTATGCATTTCATGCTTGCCTTGATCCCACTTTGTAGCCCAGACTGGTCTCAAACTTGCAATGATCCTCCTGCTTCAGCCTCCCAAGCCTGCTGGGATTGCAGGCATGTGTCACCAAACTTGGCAGTAGCTGTATTACATTCTAAGCCTACATTGTATTCTTTCCTGCTAGACCAGATAGTGCTAATGCCCTTATGTGTAGCATTAGCAGTTTTTTTGCTAATAGTTGAAGACATGAAGAGATAGAATTGACCAGTATGTCAGATATAAGGAATTATAGGTCCAAACGAACAAAGATGAGCCATATAGGCTCTGAGATAAGTGACCCTGGGAGCTCCATTGCCAGGTATCTGGAAAGCCACCCAAGCTCATGGTTTTTGGCATCTCCTACTCTCTGTCCATAAATACCAACTTTCCAGGCCAAGTGCTGTGGAGTGAGTCACTGATAGACCACATATTACCTCAGTGTCTTGCATGGCCCATTGCATGCCAAGTGCTTGTGCCCAGCTTCCCTCCTACCCCTTTCTTATAAAACTCTATTGTCTGGCCACGCTGGCAGGGATGGGTGCTTGGGAGATGCCTTGCATCCCATATCAACAAAACCCAGCTTCCAGTTAGGGCATGTAGCTTTTGGGAATGCCCTGGACCCTCAAGATGCTGCCTGACCTGGGAATAGAGACCTCTGCCATCCTCTGAGGTGCCTGCCATCTGGGACTAACGACAGTGGCCTGGTCACTGATCTCAGCTGACTACTCCCTCTCCACGGTTTGCTGACTTACAGGCAAATCTGAAGCCATCTCTCTGGAATCAGAGTGGAGGCTGCAGCAATCTCCCCTCCCCAGGGTTTTCACAGGGGCTGAAACAGAAATGAAAAACAAAAGTTGGGCTTGAATTACTCTTAGCTCTGCTTTGGAACCATGGCCTGCTGGATTCTTCATGCTTATCTGTTTAACAATAAAGAGAAGCCTGGGTCCTAGCCAGCTCTGTCACTTACTAGCTGTGAGACCCTCAACAAGTTCTTCGCTGCCCTGGGCCTCAGGGAATAGCTAGATATTTCTCCTAACCTCCCCAACTTGATCTAAGGCAGAGTTCGCTCCTTAGCATTCACGCCATTGCTAGGAATTGACTGCTACCAACTGTGTGTCCAGGACTCTGTGAGGGAAAGTAGGCAGGATTGTCCAACATTTTTAATATAATGGGACAAATATAACAAGATGTATTGCTTGGCTGCATGTTTCACAGATGAGAAGATTTGCAAGCAGAGGCATCAGGCCTTCCCGTGCAGTGGCCTGAAAGAGCTTAGGGCCTGAGGATCTTGAGAGAGTCTACAAAGGTTGCAGCACCCTGGCCCAGGAGGTGTTGCTGACAGCTATGGAGGTTCTCTGCTCTTTGTCATCCGGAAGTCTGCAGTCTAATCAGGACTGTGTGAGGCTCAAGCAGCAGCCTTGCATAGGGAACACAGCACTTAGCAAGGGCATGCAAATTCCAGGATGGGACCGTCCACTTGAGGAAATGTTCTCTGCAGGCTTCCTGGAGAGACAGGCTCCGCTTAGAAGTGGCTGAGTTGGATTTTATTAGCATCACAACAGGCAAGAGGCAGAGAGCTACAGAGAATGGAGCCCCACATGGAGAATTAGGAGTCCCGATTTCAATTTTGTGTCAGCTCTCTATGCATTTCTTATTTGCCAACCATATCTGTAGGTGCTATTTCGCAGTAGGCAGAGCTGTCCGGCAAAGGGAAACAAAAAGTGACAGATATCTGTGGTCCCTCTGAGTCTCTAATACTTAGGTAAAGCTGGGTTCTGCAGGGACAATTTCCCAAGGTGAGGACTTGGTCCAGCGGGAAATCCTTGAGTGATGGCCTGCCTCGGCCTACCTGGGAACCCAAACTTCAATTCTCACCCCCCCTCTGGACCCACAACCCTGGCCTTGAACAGGAAGAGACTGACTGAGCAGGCTGTTAAGGAGGCTCTGCTTCATCAGGTGAGTTAGGTGACTGAGTCTGTGTAGCAAGGAAGAGTTTTAATCTGGACAAGCTTAAAACTTTACTGCTCTCTGAGTTTTTAGTTCTGCTCTGTCCTCCCTCCTCTTGAAATTGCTAGTTTTATGTTCACAAGAGCCAGAAGAAGATGAAATTGGAGCCAAAATGTGACTGAGTGTGTGTGGGGGGCTGCTGCCTCTCCTCAGTGGCCTGTGTCCCTTTGTTCACCCGGTAGGGCATCTCTCCTCCATTTCCTCTGCCCTTCTGTCTACTCTGCGTCTGACAGGGAGATCGTGCCCTTCAGCTTCGTGGGATGCGGCCCACCACACAGCAGATTCCCAATGAGGCCATTTGAGGTACAAGGCCCTACAGTCATTCACTACCTTTCCAGGGGCACAGACAATGACTCAGAACCTGTGCTCTGTTAGAAATGGTTTTCCCTGCCTTGCACTGGCTTTGACCTCAGGAAGCAGTGAAAGAATTTAGAGGGCAAAAGCTATGGAAAGTCTGAATTGGAATGGAGCTTCAAGGATGATAGGATAGAAATGTGTGGTGGCACATGCCTGTAATCCCGGCACTTAGGAGGCTGAGGAAGGAGGATTGCTGCAAGTTCAAGACCAGCCTGATCTACAAAGTGAGCTTAAGCCCAGTTTGAACTGGACAGTGAGACCCTGTCTTAAAAAAGACAAAAAGACTTTTAAGAAATGACAGCACGGCCAGGCATACCTGCAATCCCAGCCCTCAGAGGCTGAGGCAGGAAGATCACCATGAGTTCAAGGACAACATGGACTAGATAGTGAGGCCAGCCTGGGCTACCTAATAAAACTCCAGCTCAAACAAACAATAATTATAAGGAGAGGATACATGTGCTTCTCAGGGGGAAGAGGAGAGAGAGAAAGGGTGATTTGTGGTTTATTAACTATTGGGTTCCCACTTTTCCTGCTTTCTACATTTCCTCACAACTTTCAAAGTTGTTTTTATGTCCATTTTTTGGATGAGGTGACTGACCTTACAATCATTAGCAGCCTCTGCAAATCCTAAGCTTTTGTATTTTTCCTTCTCTTTTGGGACAGAAGTACAACAAGATTCTGCATTCACAGCCATGCTGGTGCTGTTCATGACACCCCGATGTTGCACATGGACACATGTGACTCACCAGGGTACCTTCCCCAGCACATCTGTCAGTGGTCTTCATGCAAACCTGGAGTCTCGCTGGGGCTCTGAACTCACCATCTCAGGGACAGTGCGGGATCAGACAGAGGTTCTGAGGAAAACTCGTGAAAATGGTGAGAATTTGATAACATTAAGGTGGGGATATTAGCAGGGAAAGGTAGCTGGTTGCATGATGACAGCCATGGGATTTGGAAGGGGCCTGGAATCAGAGGAAACTGTTTAGCGTTGCTCTAGCAGAAGCCAGGCAAGTTGTGCCTGAAAAAATATCAACTTAAGGCAAAAACGGTACAGCTCGCTTCCTCAGAGGCTTGAGAAATTTAAACAGTGCAGTTCCAGGGAATCTCGCTGGAGGCAAAGGAGAGAAAACGAGTCTCTTGTCAGACCTGTGATTGTGCAACTCTAAGGGCTTAAGGGGAAGATGGATTTGGTGCCCAGTTCAGAAGGCATGGAGTAGCTATGTGTTCTTCTGGTCATACCAGTGCCTAGACAGCACAGTCGTAAACAGAGAGGAGCATTTGTACAAACCAAAGAAGCATAAATAGATTGTCACAGAGAGTAAACTAAATATAAACCCTCAGTTCAAAGTCACTGGTGCGAATGGGCAGTCTATTTTCAGAGTGGGGGTGTGAGTGCACTCAGGGTGCTATTTAGGGACAGAGGCTGCATGTAAACGGTGACAGTCGAGTGACGCCTCAGTGGTGTGCCAGCCAGGGCAAGCTGAGGTGGCCTGTTGCTTTCTCATCCTCACAGGGAAGTAAATAAGAGAGAAAGAAAGGACAAAGGAGGTTTCTCTGGTCCCTTGTGCATGTAAGGCTGGACACACCCTCCTACTTCGATCGCTTTGCTAACTCAGGCACTGTGTCAGAGGCTTAATGAAGCATCTGCTGCCCCAGGAGCCTTGCTCAGGGTCCCGACCCCCTGCACAGCCTGTGTTTGCTGCTGCTCCTTCTAAGCATGGGGAACAACTGCACTGGCTCTTTGGCTGCTTTTCTACTCTGGAGACTGTGGCACCAGTTCCTTGTGGACAAGACAGTGGCTCATGTTTGTGAGATTATCAGGCATGTACTAAGTGCTCAGATATAACATTTGACTCACTCAATCACTGACCCAAAGGACGTGCGAACTGGCAGTACAGCAGCGAAGGGGCTAGTTAGACCCGGGAGGCTTTCTCTTTAGTGATAAGGGTGCTGGGGGACTGAACTAGGCCTGCTGATGTCTTGCTCACAGGCAGAAGAAAGACAGTGATACCTCTTAAGCACCGCCCACCCTAATTTTTCACTTCTTTTAGGGAAGGTCTCTGTGATTATTAAATTATGAATTCTATCCCTGTTTCTGCAGATTCAAGGTGCTCTGACCTAGGATATCAGTCCTTGGCTATTCCCTTCTGGGAGCACAGCAGCTCATTTCCTCCATAATGAGATTTACAGTCCAAACCAGAAAGGACTGCTCTTCAGGATGTTTAAATGCATGTCTCCCAGCAGGGGGCAGCATCTCCCTGATGTTTCTTTCCTCTGGCTCTAAAATCCTCTTAGCAATCTTAAAAGAAATAGTAGATGCAGGGGCTCCCCAGGATTCCCTAGGGAATGAGAGTGGGAACAAGTGGCCCAAAGAACAGGTATCTTCAAGATGCCGTTTACCCATAGTAGACTGAGAACCTGGTCCCATCAGAAGGCCCAAAAGACACAGGTCTTAAATTGGGGGTGGGGGTGGGGAGCAGGATTTTTGTGCCATGAAGCCTTAAAGGTGTTAGACATGAGTCATGGCTTGTAGAAAGGGGTTGTTTGGGTGGAAAATATTATCCTGCTTCCCCTTATCTGCTTGGGCACCTGGAAGGCATGTGGTGTGTTTGAGGCAAAGCCTTAGAGATAGTGACTTGCATGGTGGCTCAGCTAGCCAGAGCAAGGACTGGCACTGAAGTCTGCCTGTCTGTGCCTCACAGGCTCCCCTCACCACTTAGAGTTGCCAAAGTCAATCTCATTCCCACCAACATCTGGCTCCACAGCTGGTATCAGTTCTCACCCACTAGAGATCTTGGAGATACCTGGTCCACTGACTTGCCATGGTTTGTTGAGACAGGCAAGAGAGTAGATGAGGAGGCCCCATGGTCAGAGAGTTGCTTGGTACTCTGGAGAAGTGGGAAGTGAGCAGGGAGGATTGTGGGTAGGGGACCCCACGGTGTGATCCTGGTGTAATCTTTCTGAACTCCCTTCATCCATCAGCTCCACTACTCTGAATGCCATTATCTGTAGAGCAGAATATTCCCATAGCTGTTGGCAGGAAACCAAAACAAACAAACAAACAAACAAACACAATGGCAAGATGGAAATGTTTTTCAAGTTGGGGCAGTATTTTTTTCCTCCAAAGAATCTGAAGTTAGGAGAGCCACTGGGAAGAGGGAAGGCAAGGAAGAATACCTAGGTGAGATGTATTTGGAGGGTTGGGAGCAGAGGGTGGGAGCAGAGGAGAGTGTGGGTAGAACCGTCTCCTATGACTACGTTGTCCTACTTGGCAACATCCCTGCCTTCACCTCTATGCTAATCCGGATTCCTGAACTGGGTTCTTACTCCCAGAGAAATGGAGGCTAATTTAAGACAGCATTACACTAAGTGCTGGAAATGGAGCAGTCACTTGGTAAAGCCCTGACTCCCGTTCAGCATTTGGTCAGCCTGGCTGCACACTGCGCCTGGGGAGCAATTAGCAGTGTGTGGCTGGCAAGCTCACAAGGGTGTTCATTTCCTTCCCCTCCTTCTAGGGGCAGCTTTGGGCTGGAGGGCTCTGCATGTGCTGGGAAATCAGCAGTGTTGCTTTCAAGCCCATCAGGTTGGCCCCAGCTCCCAGAACACATTTGATATGCATTTACCTTCTATTGCTCTTCCGATCAGCATTCACGCTGCATTTCCTGGTCTTTGTGGTTTGTCAGCTCCTTCACACTGCTCTGGCTTTGTTGGCCTGTGTGTGAGGATGAATTATGAGAGATAAAAGCTTCCAAACCCCTGGCATGCTGGAACAGTTCCCTGAATGTGGGTCTGTTACCAACTGCTGTCATCGCAACTTATATCAAAACCATCTCTTGCCCTTAGGACAGGACTGCATTTTGAAAGCATTTCTGTCTTACGTTGCTTATGCAGATATTTGGAAGAGAGCTTCTTCCATTTCTATCCAGTTTTTGGAGAGGGATTTTAGCAACTTGTTGGCAGGTGATCTTGGGCTTCCTGGTCAGCTTTCTTGGTATGAACTCTAGCCCCAGCTCTGTAGCCAGTCGGTTGAGTAACTGCTAAGTCACTGCTACTCTTTAAGACTTCACCTCTCCCATCACCTATTGTGTATCTGGAAACAGAAAAAGAGTGAACTCCGTCTTCCTGCCAGGAAGCACAGAAAAGTTTTCACACTAAAACAATAAAAGGAATAGGGCCAGAGAGTCAGCAAAGTGTGTGTTAAGAGAGGTCGATGAGTCAACAGAAACTGTCACCACACTGGATGCATAGCGGCCTATGTCTAAGTCTTCACCTGAGAAATGAATGAAGTGTTGGAAAGCATTTAAAATCCACAAAGATGGGAAATGAGGTAACAGCCAGGACCTTTGAACAGGACATACCATTGCTGGCCCTCAACAGGACAGCTGCTCTCACAGCCGCACCCTCCAGAATATGCCGTGGGCCTCAGCCTGGCAGCAGGGTCCCTGGCTGAGTCCGGTGCCCAATAGGGACTCTGTAAATATTTGGGAAGTCAGTGGACATGTGAGTATCTCTGGTTTGGGCTGGTGCCATGGAGAGGGCATCCAGGGTGCAGGGGAGGGAGGAGCTTGGGCAAGAGGGACATGACTGCTGCTGGCCCATCGTGAAAGTGACACTGAGTGAGGGCCCAGGAATTTGGAAAGCCTGTGCTTCAGTCTTGCAGTGATCCCCACCAGTTCTGGAGAACCTACTCCAGGGGCCTGGAGGGGAAATACAGGCACAAGAGGCTCCCAAGAGGAGAGAGGGGACCAGCTTCTGCAGACTGGTGCTGAAGACACACAGGACTCACGTCCCGTAGATGGCCCACGGGCCTAGAACCGCATCCTACCTGTGTTTCTTTCTCTTCCATTGGATCTTCCTTGAGATAACTCTGTGTTGTTTTTCAGTAAATTGAAATACAGTGAAATTGATTTTTATGGAGTGTTCAGCTTTATGAATTTTAGCATGCACAGGACCATGTGACCATCATTATAACCAGAGTACAGCACTGTTTTTTAAACCCAAAGAACTCCCCCGTGCTACTCCTTTAGAGTCAAAATTCTTTCCATATCCCGAGTCTCTGAAAGCTACTGGTATTGTTCTGAGAATGTCCTATGATTAGATCGTATAGGAGGTAGGTCTTCTGATACTAGCTTCTGTCACTGCGATGCATTTGAGATTCATCCAAGCTGTATATACTGATAGCTCACTAGTATATCATCATCATCATTGCCAATGGCAATAGCGTTGATTGTACGGCTTTACCAAAGTTTGTCTGTCCAGTCACCTGATGAAGAACTTTTGATGTTGTTTCCAGTTTTTGATGGTTGTGAATGGAGCTGCTGCAAATATTAATATACATATATTTTTGTGAATCATGTTTTCATTTTCCTGAGTTGAATGTCTAGGGATGGGACTGGGGAGTCATAAAAGAAGTATATGTTTGGGTTTATAAGAAACTGCTGAGCTCTTTTCCAAGGTAGCCATGACGTTTTGTGTTCCCACCAACAAAGTCTGTGGGTTCTCCTCACTTTGCACCCTTCCTTACACTTACACGGTCAGTATTGTTTTATTGAGCCATTCTACTTGGTAAGTAGTGGTATCTTATTGCATTTTAACTTAAATTTCCTTTCATGGATAATGATGTTGAACATCTTTTCATGTGTCTATTTTCTATCCACTTCACTGTGTAACGTGTCTGTTTAAACTTTTTGCCTATTTAAATTGTTTTTCTTTTTATTGAGTTTTGAGATTTCTAGTTAGCTTCATTATACAAATCCCTTACCAGTTATATCTTTTGCAAATATTTTTCCCAATTTTTCTTTTCTTTCTTTTTTTGAGAGGTGGTGCTGAGGAGAGAACCAAGAGCCTTGTGAATGCGAAGCAAGAGCTCCACCTCTGAGCCACATCCCCAATCTTTTCAATCTTTTAATAGACTTTCAAAGAGCTGAAATACTTAACTTAGTGAAATCCAACTTCTCAATATTTTAATTCAGGGGTCTTCTGATGTTTGTCTAAGAAATTCATACCAAATTCATCCACAAATGGTTTCTCTCATGCTTTCTTCTTAAATTCTTATAGTTTTAAACTTTTACACTTAGGTATATGACCTACTTGGAGTTGATTTTTGTATGTGCTGTGAAGTATGAATGAAAGTTCATTTATTAAGTACTTGAATGTCCAATTGTTTCTGTACCATTTGTTACAAAATATACTACGCCTCTCCTATTTAATCGTCTTTGCCTTTCGGACAAAAATCAAAGGGTCACATTTGTGTGTGTCTATTTCTAAACATTTATTCTGAAGTGATTGGTTTCCTTATGTAACTCACCATGAATACCTTCTTGTCTTTTTTTTTTTTTTTTTTTTTTCCTTCTGCATCTGGGATGGAACTCACAACCTCACCTTTACCAGTGTGGGCTCTTAGCCAACTAAGTTAAACCCTGAAGCACCTTGTCTTGATGGCTTTAGCCCTACATTAAAACTTGAGAAAAGAGAATATGAGCCTTCTTTTTCCAAAGTTGTTTTGATTACCCTGATTCCTCCTTAGAATTAACTTCAGCTTATACAATGAATGGAGAGACAGAGACAGAGACAGAGGAGACAGAGAAACAGAGACACAGACACAGGAAAAAGAAAAGAAAAGAGAAATGAAAAGAAAAAAGCTCATTTGAATTTTGAATTGGATTTTCATCTGTGCAATATGACCTTATCTTTATATTTATTCAAATCTTTTTTGGTTTCTTCCTTCAGTATCTTGCACACACAAATCTTTTGCATGTTTTATTAGATCTGTACCTAATAGTTCAATTTTAGAGGTACTAGAAATAATATTGCTGCTTTTCAATTTTCATTTCCAATTATTCACTGTTGCTGTCTAGAAATAGGAGTTAATTTTATGCCATGGCCTTGTATCCTTGAAATCTTGGTAAATTTGTTCTTAGCTAGGAATTTTTATAGATTTATTGGGATTTTTCTATAGACACCATCATGTCATCTACAAATAAGGATAATTTTCTCTTTTTCTAATTTTCTTATATTACTGCACTGACTCAATTCCATTTCAGTGTTGAATAGGACAGACAAGAAAGGTTATCCTTGCCTTGATCCTGGTTTTAGAGGGAAAGTGTTTCATCTTTCTTCATTAAATACCTTGTTAATTATAGGCTTTTTGTTGATACCCCTTATTGGTTGAGGAATTCCTTTCTATTCCCAACTCACTCTGAGTTTATATTAAGAATGTTTAATTTTGTTAACCATTTTTTTGGCATCAATTGACCTATTTTGTATGGTTTTTACCTTTGATTTTAACATGGTAGATTATACTGATAGGTTTCAATTATTGAGTTCCTAGGATAAATCTCATTTTGTCACTTGACTTCTTTTTCATGTCTTTGTTCTTTGTAAACCTTATTTTGATTGCTTTACTTTTGGTGAACTGCCCAAAAGGTTGGTTCTTAAAGGTGTCCCTTTCTTCCTGTGCATCAGCTCCTCAGATCATTGGGTGAAGATATGCATTAAGAACATTTTTAGAGGGCAGAGACAATGCAGCATGCACATGGCAATACCAAGAGTTTTCTGTAGTGCAACAGGAGTCATCTGAATGAGGGATCAGAAGATCTTGACCTGGAGGAATCTCTTCTTCCCTATCTTATTTCCAAGGCAAGAGTTCTGCATGATTTTAAGTTCCAAATGGCCATTCTGATAGGCTGATCTATACTCATTCATTCAAAAATATTTATTGACACTGTATTATATATCAGACATTCTATCAATGCTGGTGTTTCTAGGGTAAGTAAAGATACAGATCCCACTTTCTTTAAACTTATAATTTGGTGATAGAACTATACACTAATCAAGTAAACACTGAAAAACGCTAATGGGAGAGAGTGCTTGTGTACTATTTTATGGTCCTATATTATTTCCATACATCAAGGTTCTAAATTAAGAATCATGTCATACTTCAATTTCCTATAGTGACCTTTAAGACCGTGATTAGAGTAGAGAATTTGCACAGGCTGACTGTGTGCAACATTAGGACTTCAACTTCTAGTGCCTTGTAAATAAACAAAGGGAAGAGCAATGGGTCTATAAATACATAAGTCAGACCCTTCCATAAATTGCCACCTACTGTACAGCTGAGAAGATGATGCTCTGGAAGTAAAGAAATCAGGTCTCATGAGAAGCTGCAAGAAACATGAAGTGACCTGGGGGAGGGAGAGGGCAGTGTGCACACTCATGGGGCTCTAGAAATTCCAGGTCCTCCCACTGACCCAGTGGAACCCCAAGTTGCCAAGTGATGGAGGAGGAAAAAGAAAAGTGGGAGGCAGCCAGTATGTTGAGAATGTAATGTGGGAAAGGAGAATTGGTGTTGTACCTTTGGAATTCAATACAAACTAGCCTCCAAGCTAAATCCCCCAGGGATTTAGCCATGTGAGTGTCTGAGCATCCATGGTGATAGTAGATTTCTTAAATATTGGGACCAGACACATCAACCCCCTCATTTAGAAATGAGAAATTGAGACTCCAAAAGGGAGCATGACACTATCCTAAAGTTGTCAATCTAGTTAGTAGCAGAGGTAATACTCAAATTTATCCCTTTTGACTGAGAAAGGTTTTTTCAACTCCACCATGTTTCGCTGGAGGTTATAGTTCAAATGCAGGCATGAGGCCATGAAATCACACGACCATTGTCATTTCTGCACACTGACGGAGAAAAGAGAACACTGGAAGCTGTCAACAACCTCAAAACTAAAGTTGGAAAGTTCAAATTGCTTACTTGTTTGACAAGGTAGTTGTTATAACCAGTGTTGGCTGAGTAAGGTGTACCAGGAACTGTTCTATATGCTTACATATATCAGTGGAAATGACCTCTTTACCACTCTCTGAAATAAATACTAATATTTCTTCCAGTTTATATCCAAAAATCTCAGAGCCTCATGAACATGAACAGACAGAGGTTAAGCATGCTGCCTAAATTGCTCAGTCTGTAAATTGCAAAAGTGCAATTTAAATCCAGGTAATTTAATTTCAGAGCCAGACATTTAACTTTACATGCTAAAATGCTTCATCACAGAGTACCAGTTAGTGCTCCTGGTCTCTGCTCATACAGAATCCTCCAATTGCTAGAAGCAAATCTATTGCCAACACCAGTAAGCCAGTACCTGTACAATATAAAATGTAGATGCTCTGGTGTCTTGGAGGTAGCCTGGAACAAAAGATTATGTGTTGTCTTTGAAAGGAAAAGTCCTGACGTGTCTAAAAACCACTCATGCTGAAAAGAAAGCTGACCACTGACCCCAATTACCAGCCTTTCCTTCTCCCACTTACTCTACTGCCCTGGGCAACATGCCAGGGTCTAGAAACCATCCTCATTCCCAATTCTTTTATAATTCAGTTCTTCCATTTTTAGCCTTCTGGGTATTACCCAGTGCCCATAAAGCATATTAAATTAATTTCTTTTGCTTCACTTGACATTTATATTTGAGAGGTAACTCTGTGATGGGGCAGGGAGGTTGGCTAGAAAATTCTCACTTAATATTGAGTCGCAAAATGGGCACCAGCTACTTGTGATTGCATGGCCTGGGTAAACCCCAACCGACATCTGATCACGTGTGGTCCTTCATAGCTCCCCACGGTCAACCAGGAGGGAAGCTAGCTGCCCTACCTGTGATTCAAAGAACAGCTTATCAGAAGGCTTTCTTCAAAACTGGTAGACTCAGAGAATTTCCCTTCTGATTTTTATGTCTGCATCCCTGCTAAGTTCTGTCCGATAGGGTTTCTTCACATTTTCCTCAATAAGACTTAAGAAAAATCAGAGGGTCCAAAAGAGATGTCAGTAGCAGTCCATCTCCCTTCAGTCTCTGCAGGGTAGCTCTCACGTTGTGCTTCCCACAGCACTAGCTTGGTTCTATTTTGTAGAGATGAAGGCTGTCGGTTTGTTCTTTTTGAACCTGTCCCAACTAATAGGAATGGGCATGGGAGTAGTGTGGAGGTGGAAGAGGCTGGGAGGCATATACTGGAACAGTTGCCACAGATGGTGGACATAGCTGTAATATTTCCCTTTTCCATTTTTTCTACATTTCAAAGTATTTTTACATGTGCTATTTATACATCTGTTCAGCAAGCATTTATTGAATGCCTACCATGTATCAGGTCCAGTATATATCTAAGGTACCCTCTTTGGATATAACACTTGTAAAAACAAACAGAAGTTTGTCCCCATAGACTTATGTGTGGTAGAAGTTATCTCAAGTCCTTCCCATTACAAAGTGTCAGGGAGTTTTGACTAAGATACTTTAGTCCCATCTTACAATCGAGATGTAGAAACAAAGAGTCACAAATAGTCAATGTCTTGCTGCAGCATACCTGGATGGATAGAGGCAGAGCCCCAGAGAGACTGCATGACCCCAAATTCTTGTTCACTTCTCTTTTTCCTGTTGAGGAAAATGGTTTTATTTCATATGTCTTTTTTCCTTCTACTTCTCTATACTGTTGTGAGGCTAAACAATAAAGACTGGATAGAACATGAAATCATTTCAGTCACAAGTACCCGTTCCTTATTTTCCAACTCAAGCCTTTTAGGAGAACCATACTTGAGAAGAGGCATAATTCATATGCTCTGAAGGCATCCATGGATTCTGTTGAACATGGCACTTACCACCTTGAAGTTGTGTTATGTCTTTAATCTATATTCTTCTGTAATAAGCTCAACATATCCATTCCCTGTCTCAGTGAAAGTGAAAAGGAAGCATCTTGTACAGCCCCAGGACAACTCCATGAGCTCTTCATTCCTAGAACCATGCACATACTTCTAAACTGAACCCTGAATTGTTTTGTCTCAATTGCAATCAAAATATATTGAGGAATTAATCACTCTTCTGATTTTAACATACCCACATTGTTAAGGTGAGTGCTTTACATATCAGACCAAAATTTAATAGCTAAAACAAGATGGAAGAAATAACTCTGGGAGCAGTTGCTAAGTTCATGGCGGAGGCTCCATGATTTGTAGTCAGAATGAGGTTTTGGCAAGCTTCAGTTCACTAAAACAGTCTTTTAAAAGAGAAAATGGAACAAGAAATGTTCAGAGTAGTTTTATCATAATGGAAAGAGTATGCAAGTTGAAGTAAACAGAAGAGTCGGTCTCAACTCTTCTGTTTAATAGTTATCTTAGGCTAGTCATTTAAAACTCTCAGAACATTCATCAACTTCACCTATTAAAGGTAGTACTAAATCCTTGAGGAAGGTTTTGGTTAAATAAAACAATGGAGCATTTGTAGAGGGGATTTCTGTACCCCAGAGTGCCATGTTATTCCTATGATTGTGTTGTGCAAGAGAACAAAGACACTATAAACATTCTGCTGCTGTGGAGTTCTGTATAGATTAATTAGTTATAGTCTGCATGTGGACTTCGCTTTTGTCTTCTGCTGCTAGTGTACTGCAGTCGTTTTCTTATGGTTCTTCTTTTTCCTATGAGAGAACAATACCTGGCCATATCTTATGCAAGAAACTATTAATCCCTAGCACATGTATCTCCATGACAGCAACATTGTTTTGTTTGCTCTGTATCTCTAGCACTGGGGATACTTAAAATATGCATGGAAAACATGAATGAATCTGCAGCTAGCTTCAGGGCTATGAGAGAAAGAGATCAATAAGACTTTTGTGTTAAGAAACTACAACAGTTATCTTTGAATGGAGTAGAGATGAAGCCTGTAAAACTATAAGAAATAAGAAAGGCCATCCCTAGTCAGGTAGGTGACAAGGTTTTGATTTGAAAGCAAAAAATCTGTGATGACTACTCACTTGCTATGTCCTACCAACTCCTCTCCAGGCTCTGGACTCCTCTGCCAATTGAACCTTCACTATCCTGAGATATTCCAGCATGCAAGAACTATAAGGGACCATGGACTCCAGCTTGGCTGATCCTGGTAGACACAAGAAAGCTAAAGTGATGAGGAGAGTCACTCAGAAGAACAGAAACTGGAGTCCATACCTCCAGATTCCGACTGAAACGTCCCTTCTCCTTCCAGAGGAAATTTCATTATTTGAAAAATGCACCTCCTTTTTGGTGTTTTGTCTTACTTTGCCTTATTCAATTATGCAAAGGAAGCACATTCTTTGGCAATGTACTAGTGGCCCTTGCTTGATAGCTTAGGGACTTTTACAAAGGAATCATTGGGTTTCCTAACTGTGTCTCGGTATTAGATATTGCTGACAAACTGCTCATCCAGCCCGTGTGTGTTTTTGCTTCCTTCTTGAAATTGTCAAACTGACATAATTAACTAAGCTGTTAGCTAAATAAATCATTGGATCCCAGTGAGAATTTTTACTGAGACAGCATTGCCCCCGCAGCACACTGCTTGAAGGACTGTCAACACCACTCGATGGATGTATGGCAGAGGATCTTGTCTGGAAACAGCTCTCTCTCTCTCTCTCTCCCTCTCTCTCCTTTAGCATCAAAAATGGCTGTCACGCTGAAGAACAGATGTCAAGGAGCGTCTGTGAGAAAACCACTAATTCTTTGGAGTGTTTGACACCACATGGTTCACACAGAGTCTGAAATGGCACAAGAAATGGTGGTTCTGAGACCAGAGATGGGCTCTGATCAGGAAGGACCTGGAGCAGAAGGCGAGAGCCTGGAGACCTTTCCATAGAGACCTGTGCTCTGAGACTGGGGTCAGACTTCTTAACCCCCCCGGGGTGCATCTCCTGTGTCATGCTGAGGGAGAGCGCATGCTGTCTCTGTTTTGCTTCTATTTTTAAGGATAGTCCTTTGTAAGTACTTTTAAAGAACAAAGACCAGCTCCCTTTGGTCTTTGTGGCCTATGGCAGGTTCATTCAGCAAGGATTTTCCCTATATTCTAAGCAAAATAGATATAAAAATTGACCAGAGATCAAAGATGCTTTGGAGGAGAGTTCTATGCCTTATGTGAACTTCCACAGATAAAGAAGTGGCCAGTCAAACCTGGGAGGGGTCAGCATGCAGCAGATTTCAGTCAGCGGCTGCACCACCCTCAGATGGACACTGCTCTCAGCCTCAGTTAATTAGGAGCATGGCTAGCAGCCAGAAACTTGGGAGAGAGATTATAGGTTCATTAATTAGGGTCATGTTTACACCTCAATTGTCAACTGTAATGATTTGTTCAACCCAAGGTCTCCTTAGTTTATTATGATCATTATTGCTTAGCAGGAGTTTTATGATTATGATTGAAAAATCCATGTGCAAACCTGAATATTTCAGCAAGGACTCAATCTGCCACTATATTTTAGTACAAGAGAACTTTGCCTTAAATTTTTTTTTAAATCCTCAGTCTTCTTTTATTTCAGCTAACCCACATGGAAAGCTTTGACAATGACCACATCTCAGGCTCATGAAACAGTTGCTAATTTTCCAAGGGTTTGGAGGATCAATGATTCTTATGACAGGGTGCTATGAAATCTAATTTGGCCATAAAAAGAAGATCTATTTAAGGCACTCCAGAGATGCAGGGATGGGATTTGGGAGATGCCGTGGGCAGCAGCTACTCTCTGCTTTACTTTCTGTAGTTACTTTGAGAAGACCACTGCACATTTGATATTTGAGCAAGGGAAAGGGAAAGGGACAAGGAAAGGAATGGGGGAAAAGAGAGAGACAGAGACAGACAGAAAGACAGAGACAGGGACAGAGATAGAAAGAGGAGGACACTCTGTGCTTGAAGGTTATCTTGTTCCCTTTCCTTGTGGAGGGGATGTAAGAATTTTGTAGGAACTTGCAAAGGGAAAGGTTAGAGTAAACCTGTGTGGGTCTCTTCAGGCCATGATTGAGGTTGAGGGGGGACTATTAAGGAGCTACCTGGGGCATTCCTAAGGCTTGAGTAACCCCCAGGAATGTAATTTCTTTGTCTTTCCTGCTTTAAAGTCATAAAACTTGCTGGTTTGCCTACTGGGGGAATTTGCCTTTTCCATCAAATTGGGCCACCATTGGTCAGGGCTGTCATGCTGTAGCTAACACCTTCTAGCTTGAACCAGTACATTCTTCAGTATCACATCCAAACCAGGCTCCAATTTTACTTTATCCTTGATCAAGTGGTGATGGAGTACCTGCTACAGGGTTAAAGTGAGCCAAAAGTAAGCCCTCAGGAATATAAAGTGACCACTTTTGCAAGTGACAGGTGTGATACCTACTTGTTTGAACCCTGGTCTCATTCATACTGTAGTCACTCAATGCTGGGGTCTCCTGGACTTAGAGAGCCTATCTCTGTTGGGGTGCAATGTCAAGAAACAGTTGAGAATCTAGTTTCATGTCCAGTAATTCTCTTATTAGTACTTACCACAGATACCATCATATTGCTGTTTGCTATAGCTATGCTGAACACCTTTGGGAAGTAAAGGTATCATGCATCCCCAAGGAAACTTTCCATTTGGAGTCCCACAGCTTTTCTGATCATTTGGAAAATGGATGGCACTGGTACACTCAGATTTGTTACCAGGGTCCATAAATCAAAGCAGGATAACTGAACCTCTTTCCTAATAGTAGGTGGCAGAAGTTTCAAGTTCTCCTTCATTTGAAATGAATATTCTGACATAGTTCTTAAGTGCCTAGAAAATTCCATAAGGTAATTGTTCCTTTTATTTTTCAGTACTGGGGATTGAACCCAGGAGGACTATATCACTGATCTATATCCTACCCCAACCCCTTTGGTTGTTTCTTTTTTTTTTTAAGTTTTGAGACAGAGCCTTTCCAAGGTGTTAAGTTGCTTAGGCCGGGCTGGAACTTGTGATTTACCTGCCGTCCTTCCCGGAGTGTTGAAGTTACCTCCACACCTGGCAGTCATCATGTTTTTCATAGACTGTGGGAAATATGACCTGGTACTTTAATAATTTACTTGAGCATCTGTGATGACTTATTCATTGTTGTTCTGTATAGCATAGTCTTTTCCTCCATAGTGCTATCAGTTTCGTGGACCAGTGTGGAACCTTACAAAGTGAAGAGGTGAGTGAGCTTCCTGGGAGCTACACTGTAGCCCAAGGGGGTGATGTAACACCAGGGACAGGCCGTGAAGTTGGCCTGCTGGACCGCTAAGCAGTTACCACGTTACTTGTAGTTTTTGTTTGCTTAAGCAGAAGCAGTTGTATTCTAGGTCCCAAAGACTGCATTGCTTTTCTCCAGTAAGCAAAGTACTGTTTACATGGACAAAGCAAATAAGATCAAATTATTAATAACTTTATACCTTAAGCCAGTTTTTCAAGATACTTCTTTTCCATTGGTTAATTTACACTTATTGGTAAGTAAATATGCAGTTGAAATTATCATTTTTGTATCATTCAGAGTCAAGATAGTGAGAGCCAGTTTCTGAGAGCCATCCAGTAGTGTCGTACAGTTAGTGATCCAGTATTTAGAGAGGAAGTAGCGCTCCAGGATCTTCCAATTTACCTTTTCACCACTTAAAATATCCTCCGACAGTAGCTCTTATTCTGTGGCACAGTACATAAGAGAATCAGTGTAGAATAATTCTGTTTACTAATAGCTCAGCTATAGTCTTCAGGGCTTCATAATATGTCAACTGGGGCTGGATACAGTCACTCACCACATAATGATGTTTCAGGCAATGATGTACCACATACACAGTGGTGGTCTCATGTGTTTGTTGTCTGGTGATATTGTAGCCATATTCATTGTGTAAGGACAATCTATAACAACTGCACAATGATACAATTGCCTAACAATGCATTTCCCAGAACATACTGCTGCCATAAGTGATGCATGACTATAATGGAGTGTTGGGATCCTACCAAGCCATGAGTTTACTAAGCAAACTTGAGTCCAACCCTCATTAAAATTTTTAAGTTATTTTTGCTGTGGTAAAGTGAACAAGTCATGAAATTTAGCATTTTAACCATTTTTTAAATAGGCAGCTAAGTGACATTAAATATATTTGTATTATTGGCATCCTTTGCTAACTATCTCTCCTCTGGACTCTTTACTCTCAAACTGAAATTCCCTATTCATTAAACAATAACACTCCATTTTCCCCATCCCAAAACCCTGGCAACCACCAACCTACTTTCTGTCCCTGTGAATTTTGCTTTTGTCTCTGTGAATTTTACTACTCTTGGTGTCTCATATAAATGAAAGCATGCACAATTTGAAAGCAATCATAATATGTGACTAGCATAGTTTCCCTAGTATATTGTCCAGTATTTATCCCTGAAGTAGTCTGTGTCAGAATTTCCTTCTTTTCTAAGGTTGAATTATATGTTCCATTGTATTCCTATACTAGATTTTGTTTATCTCTTCATCTGTGGAAGGACACTTGGTTGCTTCTACTTTTTGGCTTCTGTGGGCAATGCTGCTATGAACATGGGTTCATCAATATCTGTTTGGGTCTGTGCTTTTAATTCTTTCGGCTGTAAATGCTGAAGTGTAACTATTGGGTCACATGATAATTTTATTTTTAATTTTCCAAGGAGCCCTTGGACTGGTTTACATAGTGGTTGTGTCATTTAACATTCTAACCAGTAATGCACCAGGGCTTTAATTTTTTTAAATTATAGAGGGAAGAAATCCATAGGCATTCACCCATGGTAAATCTACTCCAGAAGTTTCATCTCTCAGATTATTCAGATTCTTTTTCCAGAATACTCCAAAATTTTATGGCATATAAACTTTATTTTACTTGAGAAACAGTTTAACCAAGATCTCAATGTGTCAACGCCAAAATACAGAATCAAGCTCAGCTCTTAGGGTCTGCATAATAAATCCTGAATAGAAGGCAAGTGAACCTGTATCAGTAAATTCATCATAACCTAAAAATATGTTCCCTCCTTAATCTAAGAGCCTTAGAAACTACTCCCTGGCATATAATCCAGGCATATCTGTGGGAGAAACAAGAAGTAGGCAGTCTTCTTTTGGGTTTGATTTGTAATGGACTCTTTGGTGTATAATGGGATCTGTTTATAGTTCTAGGTCAGGAAATAATTATGAATAATTGGATGAGACATGAAGAGAATTGACCTTTCAAAGGAGTTGCATGATTTTCTAGCAAAACTGAATGGATGTACTGAGAGAGGGAGATGGACACTCTTCAACTGATGGTCAGAGGAGTGACTCTGAATGCTCTTCCCATTCCTGTCTGCCCCTCCTAATAAACTTCACCTGCCCAGTCGTTCTTAATCATGCTTTAAACTTTTGCTTCAGACATCTCATATGGTTGTGCCTTCAATTGCGATAAATTGGCAGCCCATAGGATCAAACAAAAAATCTTTTTCTCTGAGTTCTGAGTCTTTAAGACCTTGGAGATCTTTTACCAATGTCACAGAAAGTCTTTGAGCCTTATCATGTGCCCTGAATAGAGATTTTCCTTCCTATATGCTTTCTGTATTTTCTTTGATTTCCTCATTCAACCCATGCCATTCCAGAGCAATAGCCCCTCCAGCTCCCCAAACCTCAGCTTCAGTGAGTGCCACATTCTGAGTAATCATGGGCAATAATTCAATTAGTCATTTCTACCCTGAAAGCAAAGAACTGCCAAATCATTATTGCTTAACAGTAAGTTGACTAGCTTTGCCTTTTGTCCAACTGGGCCTACTTTCTTGGTGTATGTCAGATTCCTGGATAGCACTGCCTGGTAATGATTTTTCTATTATTAGAGCCATCATTTTAAATAAGAAAGAACAACCATATTTGCACCAGTGATATAACAACGGTTCTAGCCGATATCATGTAGAACACCAGTGTAGTCAAACAGGGCCCCATTCTCAGAGGCTTGGGCTGAGCACTCTGCTGGCACCATCATGAAGTTCTTGGTTTTATCATTTAGTTTGTGCTTTATCATTTAGTTTGTAAGTGAAGTTCTGAGGGACATGGAGTAGGTGCCATTGGCTGGGAGCCTTGGCTCAAAGGTTTTTTTGTTCTACTTTTTAGTTTTGGGGGCAAGGGAATATTGGCGACTGAACCCAGGGACAACTGTGCTACATTTACAGCTTTTTAATTTTTATTTATTTATTCTTTATTTTGAAATAAGATCTCACTAAGCTGCCATGTGACCCAGACTGGGATCAAACTTGTAATCTTCTTACCTCAGCCTCCTGAGTAGCTGAGATTACAGGACCAATTCACAGGTATGGAGTAACCAGTGCATACAACCCATTGTTCTGCCCTTAGGCAGCCCTGAGTTCTTCTGGTATGCAGAACTATTATTTTGTGACCCCCAGAGTCTACACTAGACCATCTGTCTCTCACAAGCTGCCACCTCACAGCCTTTCCCTCCTTTCTCAGGGTTGTATCTCAGGTTTTTCAAAGCATATCTTCTCAAGTCCCCAAAGGAAACAACTCCCAGATACACAATCTCTCAATTTCTTAGACCCCCCCCTTTTTGGGAGGAAGCACTGCTTGGGGTGCTCCCATGTGCCCCTCTCCCCTGGCCCCAGACAGGCTATCCAGGTGTGGAAGGGTCACCTGTGACAACACCCCGACCACCACCTTGGTTTTGACTTTTGTGTTTCTTCCTTTCCCCATACCTCTTAATCTCTTTTATCTCCAAACAAATTTGTGTGTGTTTAATGAACTGGCATGAACTCTGCTCTTCATTTTGTTCTTTCCTCCTTCAGAGATTCTTTTCAGGTTTCCCTCTTCCAGTGGGTGTCCCTCCTCCATCATTGGAAGCTCTTGTTCTCCTCAGGAGTCAGGCCCATCCCAGGACATTCAGGTACTGGGGAGAGGGCAGGGGAAAGTTCCAGGGGGGTGATTAACTCTGTCATTCCCTGGGGATCTGCCTGTCTGGTAGCATAAACTGACTTCAAATGCACCTATGCCAGTTCTGGGAACCTGGACCAGTCTGGCCTTCCTCGTTAGGGTAACTGTGGTTGGTGTTTCCTGAAAAATTTCGTCTCACTTTCGGTGGAGCCTCCCAACAAGACAACATCTCCTAACTCTTATTAAGGTTTTCCTTGATTCCCAGCTGGCCTAGCTCCTCATGTGTTCCCTACAAAGAGTAACTGTTTCTTATAAATAACAGTTTTGTATGTAAAGCATGAGTAGCAGTCTTTGGTCACGAACAATCTAACAATATATTTACACCATCATTTAAAATATCATAATATATAAAGAAACACAAACAACTAGTTACAGTCAGGCATCTTCTTACTAAATTTCTTGGCTTCCTAACCAGGACTCAGAAACCATTAACCTCCCCAAGAAGCAGACCTTCAGGAAGGGCCCTCCAGGACTCTGGCTGTGCCCATTTTTCTTCTCTTTTTAGGTGTCAAATATTCCACTCTGGTCACCTTAGCTAACCCTTGTATGGTATTTTTCTTGCTAGTTTCAAGGATCCTAAGTGCTTCATCTTTTTTCTTGCTGAATTGGGCTCATCTCATTAACAAAAGAAAATAATTCAGGTTTTTCTGTTTTAAGTGTTAGAAAAAGGAAGGATGAGGAGAGAGGAAAGAAGGAAGGAAGGAAGGAAGGAAGGAAGGAAGGAAGGAAGGAAGGAAGGAAGGAAAGAAAGAAAGAAAGAAAGAAAGAAAGAAAGAAAGAAAGAAAGAAGAGAAGAGAAGAATGGAAGGGAGAAAGGGGCTGAAGAAAGTAAAGGGAAAAGAAAGGAAAAAGAGAAAGGAAATAAGAAATTCTCCACAAAGACAGATTCCAAAGAGCCAGGCCCTGCAATGATGTCCCTTCAGTCAGAAATTCCCTAGTGACCAAGCTCTTACACTGTTTGCTTAGCTGATAGAGATTAGAGAGGTAGATAGATACATAATGGATAGAGAGTCTGCTTTGCTCAGAATTCTGAAGATTTCCCATTAGCTAATTCTGGCTCCCTGTGAGGATCATTTCTAAAAAAAAAATCCATTCTGTTATATCCTCTGAATACTTTGAAGAGTTGTATAGTAATAGAGTTTTTAAAAAGAAAACTGTAAGCCAGATCTGCTATAAGTCAAGTTTCACAGATAAGAGAAAAACTTACATGCTAACAGTGACCTAGAGTGTTTGCACCTTCACTATGCTTGATCTCTCTGATTATTGGAGTTTAGTTGGGAGCATCTTACTTAGTTTTGCTTCCCTAGTAGTATCTTGTCCAGTATGAAACTCATAAGAAAAAGTGTAAATAAATGAACTGTTAAAAAAGTTTATTGACTGCCCTGGCTTCCCATTACCTCTTCTTCTGCTCCTTCGTTTTCTTGGTAATCCAAGCCAGCCTCATCACCAGCCTCGGCCATCCTAGACGACAAGAAAGAAGTGACTCAGGTTGTTTTATTTGATCGATGTTGTCTTAGTTACTTTTCTTGTTGCTGAGACAAAATAACTAACACCCACAAGTTAAGGGAGGAAAGATTGATTTTGGCTCAAAGTTTGTAGAGATTTCAGTTCGTCAGTCTGATTAGGCCTGATTTCTGTTCCTGACTGTCTTGGCCCCTCTGTATGTCCTATGAGTTTACAGGATTTCCAGAACTGAAACGGTCACTCCCAATTGCATCACTGGAAGGTTTTCTTTCTGAGACCTGGGCAGGAGAAGAACAGCAAAGAGATCATCCAACCACAGCTGAGGTCCTGCATTCTACACTGGGGACACACTGGGGATTCTGATTTTGGTCAATACTCTTTCTTCCTGCAGCCACTACACTATCAAGTTCCCATCAGCCATTTCTTCTAGTGTTGATCTTCAAAATAAGATGCACTTTCCTCATTCAAAGCTGGGCCAGGGAATGTGGAAGCAAACTATGGATGATGTTAAGAATGCCGAGGGAATTATACAACTTTTAAAGTACAAACCCCAAACTAATCTAAGGAGTGGAGATAGTCCAACTCTTCCCCTCCAGCAAGCTCGCTTCTCCCAAATGTACATTGTGGTCAGGCATTGGAGGCAATATGATCCCTCTGTGACACACCACAGAGCCCATCAGGGCAGCCAGAAGACTCTTCTCCTGGGGTCTCGGTGGGTGGCTGCCTGGAGTAAAGGTCCCACACCCACATCTCAGACAAAGGATCTGGCTTAAACAGGAATATCTGCCACCTTAGCCCTCTTTGCCTGGCACTAGACTCCCATTCTAGTGTTGAAAAGAAGACTCCAAAGGGAAAGAGACAGAGGAATCTTACAGACAGTTGAGAAGAGAATGGTCTGCGATGCTTCACCCCAGTATGGTACTATTCCTTTTTTTATGGAGCTGACATTACTGAGTTCCTCAGGCTGGGAACTAGCTGTTGAGTGGCCTGGTGTGGTGGGAGGCATCTGAGACATCTGAGCGACAGAGCAAGAGGCTGGCGTTGTCGCTGTACAGGCAGCAGGGAAAGAGTGAAGCTGGGATGGAGAGCAACCCAGGACCTAATGTGACAAGTATGAACGTTGGAATTTGACTTTGGACCGAGTAGGAAACTGTTGAAGGTTCTACAGTGCTAAGAAATCACTTGCGCTTGGAAGTGGAGGGGTGAATAAGATGGAAGTGGGAAGACCGGGAAAGGAGAGACCAGCTCAATACAGATGGGTGAAGATGGGATCTTCGCGTAAGTCCTAGGAAGGGAATAAGCAGGTGCGTTCCACCTGCGCTCTGGGTGCAGAATCCACAGAACTTGGTGATGGACTGGCCAGTACTCAGGAGCACAGGAGAGGAATTGCATGCTTTTCCCTGATGAAAGAGTAGTTGAGAGTTACATATATTAAGATGGGATTAAAGCAATTTAAGGAGGAAAATCAACAGTTCCCTGTTGAATATGCACACTACAAGGCGAGTACGCAATATTCTAGGAACTGTGGTGAAGACAGTTGAAGGTACAGCTCTGGAAGTCAGAGGGGTGAGCTGGGCAGGAGCTGTGAAAGGCATCAATCACATCATGAAACCCATCTGCTCCCATGGGATAGGTGAAATCAGCCCAGAGTAAGAGTGCAGAGTTAGCAAGAAAGAAAATACACATCCACGTGGTAACTACTCCAATGTTAAGAAAAAAGCTCAAGAAATATATAGTATAGATAAGTGTCCTCTCTTCTTCATATAGGCAAATCTATCCAGTAAATTATGACCTTCTTTCCTACTGAGCTAAAATGAAAAATTTGATTCATTCTCAACATAACACTACAGAAGCTTCTGCCAATAGATCAGCACTGGCAAAAGAAATAAAGCTTGATTGACTTTCTGGATTTTATTCAAGGATTAGTAAAATTTTCTAAGAGTGAGGAACTCTTTTTGATATCAAAAATTTAAACAAGCCCACATAATGGTAGTTTTATTTGTTCAGACAGTAGATGAAACTTACTGCTTATAAAATGCCATAGTAACCTGGAGGCTCCAGTCTATCTGTTAGGACTTGTCATCTTACACCAGTGACTCTTACAGGGTAGTCCCTAGAGAACACTTGATAGAAATGCAAATTCCCAGGAACAATTCCAGATCTGTTGAATAGGAAACTCATGAGATGTTATGCAAAGCCCTCCAACTAGTTTCCAGGAAGGCCAAAGATTAAGAACTATTACTCTAAGGCTTTCTAGAATCCTCTCAGGAAAGTTAAGGCAGAAAGATAACAAGACTGAGTCTTGCTAGCATAACTTAGTGAGACCCAGTCTCAAAATGTATAAAAATAAAATAAAAAGGGCTACAGATATAGCTCAGTGGTACAGTTCAATCCCCAGTATTGAAAAAAAAGTTAACTAACTAATACATGCTACTTCAAAGTAGAATGAGTTCTTGGATCTGACCATGAAATGTGTCTGGGTTTTCAAAACTGCACCACATTCTTAGAGTCTTTTAAAATTCCTGATAAAATAGAAGGTATTTTGTTAGGTAATAAATGCTAACTTGATTGAAAATGTAACAGTGGCAGGGCTGGAGAATGTAAGGAGAGATGAACACTGCCGACCCAAACTTCTAGAAGCGAAGTCTGTCCTCTGAAAGACTTTCTTGGTGACAACAAGGTAAAACAGTTTTTCTATGCAACAACAACTATTTAAGCTATACTCTGTTTCACTTGAACACTAGATGTCTTTTTAGTAGAACCATAAAGACATCAAGGACATTGATTGCTATAAGCAGTAGTTATATAAGTGCTAAGCTGTACCCTAAGGTCACACAGTGACAGCACCATGTTCCCTAACTTACCATGACCTATGTGACCCAGTGACTGGAGTCAGAGAGAATACAGGTCCCATGTGTACTAGCTGAGTTACCTGGGACAAGTTCCCTTCATCTTAAAGTGAGGGGAAGTGAGAAAGTGGGGAGGAGAAGGGAAAATCAAAAGGATTAATATGCAAATATATGTGTACTGATTCCCTAAGAGGAATGTAATTATTACACATCACAAGCATATACTAATATTTAAGAAAGAATGATCTACTCAGGCATGAAAAGACACAGAGGAACTGTAAGTGTGCATTACTAAGTGAGAAAAGGCAGTCTGGAAAGCCTTCGTGCTGTATGATTCCAACTATATGATAATATGGAAAAGGCAAAACTATGGAAACAGTGAAAGGATCAGTGACTGCCAGAAGTTAGAGGAGAGAGAGGAGTGTGTAGGTAGAAGGCAGGATTTTTAGGCAGTGAGATGCCCTGCGTGATGTAGTAAGGTAGACACCTGCTGAAGTACAAAACCTGCAGCATGCACGGCACCAGCAGTGAGCCTGGTGTGAACCATGGACTCCAAGTGATAATGATACGTGAACACAGCGTTGTGGCCTGTGCCCCGTGTACCATTCTCATGCAGAATTTAGATGGTGGGGAGGCCTGTAAACACCTTGGTTCATGGATGCTTTTATTTAAGAACAATTTGGCTTGGCAAAGCTTTGTTTTTGTTTGCAAGCTTTGCATTGGGTGACAGACATGGCCACATAAACACAAATGTGCTCATCTTTTCCAGAATCATGGAAAGAATCAAGTTCGTGAACTGATTCACAAACACAAACCAAGCTGGATGAAAATTGAATTAAATTCAATGGTTAGATACAGTGTTGACCTGATGGGAAAATTTGATTCAGTTTCATCCTGTTTGGTTTGTGACCAGAATCATAAAGAAAATTGTGTTCACGAATGGAGGAACATGGGATAAGTGCCTATTGGAAATGGTCTAGATCTTCTGCTCAATTTTTCCACAAACCCTAAACTTGCTAAAAATAATATAATTTGTTGTATTAAAGGCCTTCATTTTTAGAACGTAAGTAAGAATAGTTGTAGAGCTGTGGAAATCGTGTGAGATATTATGGGCAAAATTAATTTGAATTTTCCTCCCTGTTTTGTGGATGGCAAAATGCACACCCTTCCCGCTGTATATCCATATTGAATCCTTGGAAACTGTTACTTTACAAGAATAAAAGGGTTTTTATACTTGTGATTAAATTCAGGTTCTTGAAAGAAGGTGCCTAACTTGGGCTATTTGAGTGCACCCTAAATTCAATCACAGATATACCTATAAGGTTGACCATGGAAAGGAGGACAGAGAGACAGACAGAGAAACCTGACCATGCTGTCACCAGCCCTGAAAGTAGAAGGGCGCTACTGCAGCCGGCAGACCAAAGCATTCACTAGAGTCCCTGGAGGAACACTTCCAACCTCAGATTTGGGACTTCTAAACCCCAGCACCGTGAGATGACTAATTTCTAATGTCTTAAATCACCAAATTTGTTACAGCATCCTTGGGAAATTACTACACTTAATGAAAGTGGAGCAATAGACACACCCCAGAAGAGAAGTGATTCTGAAGTCCTATGTCCTATAATTCTCACTGCCTGCCTCAGAGTTCTGTCTTCTTCCCTCAGAACACAGGATCACTGCAGAGTCAGGATTAACTTTCAAATGCACAGTGAGCAAAGGCTTCCACACCGTTAAGGAGAGGAGGCCAGAATAGACACTGTACCTGGCGAGCACTGAATGTCAGACCCCTCCAAATGCCACACACATCTAGCCCTTGGACAATTTATTCCCCAAACCAAAGACTGGCCCCCAGAAGAGGCGCAGAAACACAGCTCCATGTAATTCATGTAACTGTCAGAAGAATGGGTAGAATCACTTAAAGCTTAACAGTAATGGATTGAAGAGGGACTCACAGATGTCAGTAGCTGGGCCTTCCTTCCTTTCCTTCCTCTCTCCTCCTTCCTTCCTTCCTTCCTTCCTTCCTTCCTTTCCTTCCTCTCTCTTCCTTCCTTTCTTCCTTCCTTCCTTCCTTCTTTATTTCCTCCTATTACTTTTTTCTTGTGCCTAACACCAGCCCAAAAAGAGATTTCTCCTTGTTTGTTCTTAAATCAGTTAGGCCACTGTCTCTTTCATCTCAAAATATTCAATTTGGATTTGTCAACAGACTTGTGGCCTGACTATTTTAAAGAATAGAAATAAAGATTTCAGAAACATAAAATTCTTTGTTCATAATCATTTACTGAATAACCAAGAATATGACTCCAAGTTTTGGGTTCTATCCTCTTTGTTGCTTCTACTGTTAGGCACCCCAAGGTTCAAGGTCTTAGTTAAACATAATTTTGCCTAATTTGTATCCAATGCTATTACCCACCCTGTTAAATGTTTCCCAACTGCATCTTCTATATCATTTCTTCAGTGAGCTCTATGAATATATTTTCCATGGAAAACTTTGTGTCTTTTAAAAAACAAAAAACCAAAAAACTGGTTCCCTCTTCATTTGGTTAATTCCAGTTCCAGCCGAACAACCTGACTCACATCACTGGATGGCAGTGCCTCCGTGAGGCTATTTGCCAAGGAAGGGAGTTTGGAAGATAACTAGTGTCCGTGAGTTGGTTACATTCTTTTCTTGTTGAGTTATATGAGCCATGGTGTGGTTACAGCTGGGGGCAAAGAGCAGGATAAACAAATGTAAGACCTCAAACAGTGGACAGAGGAGCTCTTCTAACATATGGGCTCACTTAACTGGTCTAGGATTGCATGCAGTGTACAGCCTCAGTGTCCTGCCTGGAATGAGCTTCCAGGAGCTATTTACTTTATGCTCTGCCTCCAGGTAAAATTGTATGTAATACAGCCTGGATTTGCAGCAATTTCTCTTTTCAAAGACACCCTATAAAGGAAATACCATATCATTTTTGCTCATGCAAACTGGTTTCCAACAACCGTGTTATAAAGTGTTTCTGATATCCTAACTAAAAATCTTTTGCTAAGAGAAGTCTTTCTATTCTGTTCCCAGGCTGAAATGAAAGTAACTGAACACAGACCATCTTTTGAAGACAACTGTAAATACCTTTCACCCTACTGTCAACTGCTTTGTTGGAAGACAATGAGACATTCTTTCTTCTCATCTCTCACACTTCCCAGCACATTTGCTATTGAAGATCTAGCAGTTTGAGGATGTTCCCCACCTACTGCTTTTGGAAGTTCACTTTTTCCTATTTGGTACTTCTAACACTCCTCCAACATGGTGACCCTGCATACTGCTTTGCTATCTGACTGTATTCCTGGCCCCTGGCCTTTCCTCTTGTCCCTCCTTAACCATTTTCAGCAATGGTGGCTGGGAAGTCAGCTGTCTCCACTGTCTGCCCCTGTCAGGAATGGATACCTCCAGTCCCTAACCAGGCAGCTGTGAACTAGTGAGGAATTCCCCTACTTGACCTGACTTTAGTGAATGGCCTGTCTTGTCACCATTTGTGCTTGCCCCAGAGGAGGGCTTCCTTTACTCTTGCTGCTCTCAGTCACATGCATCCTCTGTTATCTATTTCAAGTACCATGGCCTTGATCATTTCTGCATCCCCTGAACTCCTCATTGTGACATGTAGGTTATCATGAAACACTTTCCTACATAATGCTGCTGTTCTGCTTATGCTAGTCAAGGATAAGGAGGAGAAATTGTTCCCGGTCTTGGGACAATTTGGAACCATTACTAGGGATTTCATGGACTGCTATGATGAAGATTCTGAGCTGCTCCTTAATGTAGTAAAAATGTGCACTACTGTTGTGTTAAGGTGTCTACTTCAAGGACAAGCAGAAACAGGGTGGTATAGGTCATATGTGTGTTTGTATGGTATTTGCCATTCTTGTGTTAGGGTGTTTCCAACTAAAGTACATGGAAGCACCATAGTGCATGCCTTTTGGATCTTCCAGTGATAAGCACAAGCAGGTACCCCATAAATATTTATGGACTGTCTGGTTGACATTTATGCGTGGGTGAGCACTGTCATTTAATGTCAAGAGAATATGGCCCAGCAGAATGACAGCAAACTGCTTTGCCAAGCTCTTCTGTCCTTGTGGGAAGAGGGAGAGGGGTTGGATGTTAAATGCATCTCACTAGTCTCTACTGCAAGCATATGTGAACCACTCACTGACTCCATAGTTCTTTCCCCAGATTTCTTAGTGTTGAATTTGTTTACCGAGTTTTATTCCTTTGCCTAGATTCAGAGCCAAGTGGTTGTAAGCTAAAGTTATCCAAATAAAATGTCATAAGTCTGCATATCAAATGCTTCAATTGTCATCCCTATAAACAGACTAAAGTTAGAGAGCGCTCCCTGCGCACCCTTCTCTGTGGATGATTTGCTTCATTTTTTCCACCTTCTTGCTCTCAACTTTCTCTTTCCCTTCTTCTCTCCTTCAAGGAAATACTACTTGCTACTTCTCTCACTTAGCAACTCACTCTTTGCATCTTCCTCTTCAGTATTATCATCAACCTGGGGGAACTGATTAGAAACATGCAATCTTGTTTCCAAACCTCTCTTTAGCACTTTAACAGATATAAACAGCAAGTGACAGAGAAGCAGAAAAACCAACAGCAAGCAAGATGGCAGGAGAGAGGAGTTAAATGTTGATCAGTTTCCCTGACTGAATAAACACATTTTGGTGCTAGCTCATTTTGGGTACAGTTCTGTCCTGAGCATGCTGAGGGATATGAAAGAAAGTAAGAGCAGACTTGTACCCCTAGAAAACACTAACAACCTAACCAGAACCCTAGAAAGAGGCAGGAAATATTTACTTGAAGTATTGCCACAGTTTCTCATTGGTGAAAGTTAGGATAGTTTAAAGTTCAGGAATCAGATCAGGTGCTGTGTAACCCTGGCAAATTATGTCATCTCTCAGAGTCTCAATTAGGAAATAGAAATAACACGTGTGCTTATTTCATATAGATGTGAGAATTAAATAAGATAATGCAAGCAAGAGGGCAATCTTATAATGTTATACATACTAAGTAAATATTATGAGTAGAATTTAACCAATTTTTGCATTAATCCAAGTGGCCAATCATGACCTATCAATCTAAGGGGTCAGATACCATTGATATTAGCAATTCATGCTGATATCAGTTCAGTGAATTAAACATGTGCCATGCTGGAAATTGGCTACTGAATAGGTCTGCTATCCAACACAGTTTGACAGCTGTCTTATGTTGAATTCAGAATTTACTCGGTACTTTTAGTTCCATGAGGGATCCTGATATATTTGAAGTAAAGCTCAGTGCTGGGTATTGGTTCTTCAGCGCTGCTGAGGCCCTCCTTTGTTCGACTTTTATACCTTGTCTCATGGGTCCTTTGAATGAGGCATCTCTGTGCCCTAATGGAAAGCTCTGCTCCTGCATCTGACTAGAAGGATTGGCTCAGCCAGGCTGACCTGGGATGGAAGGTGTGTGCTTAGATGACTCTGCTTCCCTGGAGCAATTGCATTTGTAGCTTTCTTCTCTCTCTTTTCTTTTTTGAAACTAGGTAGTGTTTCCACATTTTTAAGCAAATGGAAGTTGTGAAGCTGCCAAGTAACCCTCAAACTTCCTTTCCTTAAAAGGACTTGCTGCACCAAAGGGGAGGAGGAAATTAGTCAGAAACCACAGAACAATTAATGGCTAAATGAGTCCAAATGAAATATTGCCTCGTAGGTAAGTTATTCCACTGCAGCTCTGCTGGGTTGTCCAAAGATGAAAGCACACTCTGTTTTCCTTCGTTGGCCAAAATGAACCAAATCCCAGCACCAGTGTAAGTGTGTGTGTGTGTGTGTGTGTGTGTGTGTGTGTAAGAGAAAATATGAAATTTGCTTATGTGGCACTGATTTTTTTGAGTGGGGAAACACTGTAAAATCCTAGAATAACTAAAAAAAGAGGCTCAATCCTCATACTAGGCAAGAAAATGCTACATAAATATCTGTTGTTTGGAAATGACTTCATCTGCGTGAATGAAGACAAGCAGTCAGGTAGACCTCCTTGAGCTGTGGACTCTAACTTCCCCAGCGTCTGTGTGCTGACCAGCCCCTGGATGGAATCTGCTCACCGTTTCTTCCAGTGAAGTCTATTCCTCCTCAGTTAGGCAGAGGACAGTGAGCCAGGAAAGATGCAAGAAGGCACATGCCACAAGAATGTGAGTCTCCCTCTAGGCAAAGAGCAGAGTAAACCCCAAACAGCAGGTTCTGGAGCTTGTTCTCTGTTTCTGAAGGCCACACTTCTGTCCCCAGAACCAACTCCTTCCTCAGCTTCAGCGGTTCCCTCAGTGTGGTGTCTGCTCTGACTTGGATGTGCTTGGCTCTTCCCAGCATCACATCTCCTTTGATTTTGACAAGTCTATGACTCTTTCCAGGGCTGTGTCTCTGTGTGCATGTGCATATATGAGCTAAAGAAAGATAGTAACATGGGTAATTTTTATGATGGCACCAAGCCATATTATCTCTAGTTTTCAACTCTCAAACCACTATTATGGAAAATACATTTGATAAAGCCAGTCACCTATTTTGTATGTAGTTATTCTTTGATGGACCGGAACAGATCATCTTCACTTCTTGACTTTGAAAAACACAAATCCTAAAGTTAAAAATTTACCAAGCTCTGTGACACAGAGCCTACAAGCACACTTCTCCCAGGGATGGAAACCCAGCTGCTGCCACCCATTTTTCATCTTTCCATTTAGCATCTTGGAGCTGTTCAAGAGAGGAGTATTATGGTATGCTTTACTCAGAATGTCTCTCCTTAGATCATCAATTGTGGGAGGGACATGTCCATGTCCAGGAACCCAACTCAAGCATGTGGTTTTTGCAATCACAAAGCAACTATCTGATAAACCCAGTGAGTGACTTCACATAGCTGCTTTCATTAGCTGGCCAGTCAGACATATGACAGTATTAAAAGAAGAACTCAGTGCTTTTCAGTGTGGCCTACTCAGTGAGGTTATGATCTTGTAGTTCAGAAGACTCAAGAGATATCTAGAATTCTGAAATTTTGGGACTCCTGTGTCCACGGTAGATACTGGCCATGCTGAGCACATTTCCTGCTTGCCATGGTCCACAACAAAGTTCATCTTTTCTCTTAATAATTGAAGATTAGAGTAAATGGGAACCAAAATATCAGCACAAAGGATAGTAGATTGTTTGCAGGAATGTGCTAGCCAAATTTCTTTGTCTCAATGACTTTTCTTGTCTGCACTCATCAATAAGAAAGCACCTTGCTATCCCTCTTATGTCCATACCAGAGAGCGGGGCAAAGGATTTTCCCCCTTCATTCTGTGCACTAAACAATTATATTCTTCAGTGATTCTAGTGAAACAAACCAAGAGAAATGAAATCTGAGGGGCCAGATATTCTTAAGCAAAAATTTCCAATTAGAAAAGTCTACAAAGAAGGGGCTGGGCATTTAGCTCAGTGGCATAAGTAACTGCTTGGCAATTGTGAAGTCATGAGTTCAATCGATGGTAGGAAGAAGGAAAGAAAGAAAGAAAGAAAGAAAGAAAGAAAGAAAGAAAGAAAGAAAGAAAGAGGAAGGATGAGGAGAGAGAAAGGAAGGAAAGAAAGAAGAAAGAAAGAAAGAAAGAAAGAAAGAAAGAAAGAAAGAAAGAAAGAAAGAAAGAAAGAGAGAGAGAGAGAAAGTCTACAAGGATATCTCCAATTTGTATGTCTTCAAAAACAGTGTTTTAAGGAACTAAGGTAATTTCAAATGCATAACGGAAGATCTGGGAGAGCCTGAATTATGATCTGAATCATGTTCTTCAAGACAAAAAAATACCCAAGTTTCAAAATGATGCTCTTGTGCTGTAATATGACTTGATGGCTAGAGGATTATGAGACAGTGTGTAAGAACTTGTAGACCTAACTTTTCCATAAGTTGCTTGAAGAAAATGAGTGCCTTTTTGCCTGAAAAGAACTGAATAGGACAAAATGGGTTTGTGGGGCTCCGATCTGATTTGTTCCACGCGTGGCCTCGGTGGACATGAAGGCAGGAGGTTACAGTGAGGGCGGTGAGCACCATGGCAGCATGTGCACCCTGATGGCTCTGTGCCTGTCTGAACATGCAGGGGAGATCTGGGGAGTTAGGGGGCTCTGTGGGAGCCAGACATGAGCTGGAGAACCACAGATGAGGAACTAGGAGGATGAGAGAGTCACCCCTCTGCCTCTGGGGTCATCTTGTGTTCCATGTGGCAGGACCTGGGAAACAGAAGGCATAGAAAGAGGAGGCAGGAAGGAGGCTGGTCTGGTTGCAGTGCTGGGGTGGCTGGTCGTTACTGAAGCACCTGGCTTCATTCTGGATGTGGTGGAAAACGTCCAAACCTGGGCTTGCTTACAAATCCCTGAGAATTCTGGTTACTCTCTACTCTCAGCTGGCTAGAACCTAGAAGCAAGGTTAGGTAAGGGTAAGAGGGAGGAAGGGGTAATTTTGCCATACAATGCCCAGAAAACTTCCGTAAAGTCCTCTTAAGAATTTCTTCCCCCAAACCCTCCTCTTTTGAAGAAGGAATAGTAGCTATGTCCTGACCTGGTCTGTATCACAGAAGCTCTTTAAGAAGAAAGAGAGCTTCGTGTTCTACCGAACACTCTGCCATCAGTGCAGAAAGGAGGCAAAAGAAATCACTAAAAAATATAAATAAGGAATTAGAAGGAAAGGTAATTGCAGCAAAATTATTCTTTCCAAATGAAAAATAGAGGAATGGAGGCACAGAGAAGGCAATAATTAGCCAGGCCTCTACCCGTCCTGATGTGTTTCACCAGGGGAGCTGGAAGAAAGGGTACATTGGCCTGAATCACCCCAAGGCATCCCTTGTGGACAGAGAAAGGATTTTTTGTTTTGAAAAGCAAAACAAAGAAAAAAAAAACTTTTTTTTTCTTTTTTAGATTCCAGGGTCTGAGTTAAACTTTAAAAACAGATACCTAATGTCTCTACCCAACCCTGCACTGCAAAATATGGAGACTGAGGGAACTGACCACTAGAGGGGGCTCTGCCTCCACCCCAGGCAACCGTGTGTGTGCTGTGTGTGTGCTGTGTGCTGTGTGCTGTGTGTGTGTGTGTGTGTGTGTGTGTACGCTACCATAGATAAAACACTCAATAGCACCAAAAAGGTTGATCTATCAGAAACTTCCTAAACACAAAAATCAAACACTCTGTTTATGACCAGAGAAGGCAGAGGGATACAAGAAAACGAGACAACCTGCCAACTTCAAATGCTTCTGGAAGTATTGCAAGTGAAAGCAGTGTGCTCATCGGAAATTCCCCAGAACGTTGGAGTGTGTGTTTCAGGTGGGAGTTCCTGAAGAAAGAAATGCAGTTGCTCTTTGAATAGATCTTTCTAGAATTATGAGATTGGACCTAACCCAGAGCCAGCTCTGCAGGGCACCTCTCTGTGTCCCAGTAGTGGCTGCTTTCTCACCAGGTTAGAGCTCAGAAGCTGGGAAGAAGGGTGTGAGGTCGTGCAGTGCCCACTCTGCATAGCTGGGTCTCAGAAGGAACAGAAAGTGCTCGGAGAGACAGCGGGAAGCTGGCTGGAGGAAGAATCCTCAGGGCAGTGTGAAGCTTATCTCCACACTCTTGTGCGGGCTATCCTGGGCTCAGTGGGGTCACAGAGGCTCTCTTCCAGCTGGGCAGGAGGTGATGAGCTGGTACAGTGGCGTCCAGGATAGCAGCCAGGATTTTGTCCAGGCTCACAGCCTACTGGCCTTAGTTAGCCAGGAAGCAACAATACTGCTCTTATTCCTGCGGCTACTTCTAAGATACATTTCCATTAGAAAATAACAAGAAAAAAATGGGATCGCTCTTCCACCTCAGATTGTCCCTGTTCTTATTTAGAGAGAGGGAATATGGGCTGGGATACTCACTGCAGTCCCACTGCAGACTGCTTTCAGCCCTCCAACCTGCTACCAGGACAGTCTGCAGGGAAGGGGCTGGTTGTTTCCTGGGGCTCCCCGTGCTCAGGGAGAACATCTAAAGGAATTCAGTGGTCCCCCCCACTGCAAGCCAGAGGCGATGAGATTACTTTTGTGTGTGGCAGGGAAAGAACCCTGCTTGCTGACAGCCCCACGCCCGTGATGAATTACAGCGAGGGGGGCTGCAGTTGTGGCTTTCCTTCTACCCAAGGTTCATCCCCAGGTCTCCCAGCACTTTAGTAAATGAACTGCTATAATTCCACTCTGCTCAGCCTTCCACTGCCTGGGCCGCTTTATTCTAATACTGAAGGCAGTGAGGGGCACCTCTATGGCTCCTCCCCAACAGCAAGGGAGGCGGTCCTCGCTGACTGTGTCTTAGAAAACAGAAGATGCCAGTACTCAGGAGTCACAAGGGACGTGGACAGAGGTGGGCACCGCCTGCCTTCGCAGTGGGGCAGGGGCTCTGGGTTTCGAGGTTGCCTGTGCATCCTGCTTGAACATCTGAACTTATTGCTAGTAATTTTACCTTTGAAGATCCAGTATCTCTGACTTTCTGGAAGAATTTTCTCTGACTCTTTCAAATTTACTAAATATGCTCCAAGAAGAGAAAACCATTATGGCTATGGTGGTAGAAGACTCATAATTGATCACTTTTTTGCCAATTTGATGTTATAATCATACCTGTGGGGTTTTTTTTCAAGTTATCTGTTGTGCTAAAAGCTACCCCAAAACTAAATGGATTTGATATAATAGTATTTATAACTATCTTTGTAGGCCAAGAGTTTGAACAGGATTTGTGGGGTATTTGTTCTGCGTCCAGCTGGGGTCACTTGCTGGTACCAAGCTGGCCCCTGGGATGTATCTGATAACTTTGTTCATGTACCTGGTCCTTGGCAGGGACCGCTGGAATGCTGAGCTCACCTACTGTCTTTCCCCATTGATCTTAAGGCATCTATCTCTGTTGGTCTCTGTTGCATTGCAATTGGACATTGTACCTAGCAGGTGCGATACCAGAGAGCAATGCAGAGACTGCCAGACCCTGAAGTAGCTCACCTTATACCATGCTCTACAGGCCAAGGATGGTCACAGGCCATCCAGAAGAGGAAAGGAACTATCACAAATACACAATAGCAAGACTATCACATGACTTATAGCCATCTTCAATCCAGGATATGGGTCTGTTTGTTGTCTTATTTGGGGCACATCTAACACCTAACAGGAACCTCTCTTATTGAGTCCAGAGGTATGGGATGTTATGCATATGAAGTATTTTTAATCATTTGAGAAGGTGGATATTATACAGGGATGGGGTATAAACATCATATTGGGGATGGTGGCCCTTTCTTATAATCCCGACACTCTGGGAGGATGAGGCAAGAGGATCGCAAGTTCAAACCCAGACTGGGCAACTTGGTGATTTAGCAAGACCTTGTCACAGAACAAAAAGGATTAGAGATAGATCACAATGCAAAGGTTTGGATTCAATTCTCAGTACCTCAAAAAAAAAGAGAGAAATGAAAGAGAGAAAGAAAGAAAGAAAGAAAGAAAGAAAGAAAGAAAGAAAGAGAGGAAGAAAGAAAAAGGAAACACCACTGCCTGCGACTATTTCGAGTAGACATCAGAAGCGACAGTAATGGCACCTGTCCTTTTCCCCTACCTGGGTATCCAAATGACACTGTTCCCTACCAGGTCACCCTTTGCATTTAGAAAAGATGAATTGTATTTGCTTTCTATTCCTGACATACAGAATTTCCTCCTGGAGAACACTTTGTCTCTCAGGCCACCATGAGAGCATCTTCTCAGCAGATGCTGGGTGAGCATGTGTGACAAGATGATCTCGGTGCATGGTTCTCCGGACACAGATTTTGCAGGTTTCCCTCAGGACTTCAATCTCCAGGCCATGGCAGGGGGCCTGGAATATTAGAGTAGGAAGGGTACATGCTGTGGCAGAGCACGTTTGACAGAACCTGGGAAGATGGCAAGAGGAGACTGTGTCATAATTCAATTCCAGGGAACACCAGTCTCTAGCCCAACTGCATGTAGAGAAACCTCCCACGGGTATACCTGGTTTGATGTGGGAATATAGGAAGTCCTTCTCCAGGGGTCTGCAGAGAGTGTCCCCGAGGGTGTCTGGGCTACTGTCAAGCTGTCGAGTGCCATGGCCCATGGGCATCCTTGGCAGTTCCCCTCTAAGCATTTCCAAAGTTCCCTGACAAGGCTAAAAACTCTTCCTTCAACCAAAGATTCTTGCACATTATTTAAATAGGATGCAAATGCATGGTCTGCTCTGAGCCCTGGCAGCTTTCAATTTTTATATTTTCAGAACAGTAAGGCCTGCCATCAGTTCACTTGAAGTTCAATCCAAGACATGCCTGGCCCTGACATTTGTTCATTCTTTATGCAGGTAACATTTTGGAGAATTTAAAAAGAAGTCATCTCTGTACTCCCTTCCCCACAACCCTCCAAAACAATTTTAAAAGATATTTCAGACATTTGTTGCATGCATAATAGCTGGAACACAACTAACTTATTTCCTACTGCCTGAATTTCCAAGTTGGATTCTGCAATCCCTGTTTTTGGCAATCCATTGTCTATTTTTTTTAAATGATACTTCAGTTAGGAACTGCTTATTTGACCTACGAGATTAGGCTCATCAGACCACCAGCAGATTCTGTTGGATGGCTGAATCCAGTTGCTGCCGAGATGAATCTCAAGGGGCGAAGCCCCATGGTGAAGAAGGAAATGATGGTGTAGACAGCTGGGGTTCTCCCCTGGAGTCCTTTTCCTCCCCACTTACCTAAGAGCTCAGCACACAGTTTTGGGCCAGCAGGAGGCCCCCTTTTTTACACCTGGGATCTCAGGGAAGGAGGGCCACTAGAGACAAAGCCACAGGGCTAGACACAGCGAGAGAGTGAATCCAGGGAGGCTCTGCATGGGTGCCAGGCCCTCCACACAGGCTTCAGACACCCCGGAAATTCAGCACAGCCCATGTGTATGTGGGAAGAAGAGCATATATATGATATCAGGTATTCTTTGTATACTAGCTATGATTGAAAACTATGGTGCATGTATGCAGTTTAAATTTTTATCATAGTAAAAGACATATTACCGTTAATCTTGCTCAAAATATTTGCCGGTGCTTCAAACACATTTTTCTCATCATTTTTGCTACTTTTGAAGCTGTTTTAGAAGTTCTCTTTTGTAAGAATCTATAGTTGTTCTGTTGTGGCCATCTCAGTATCCCATATTGATTCACAATGTTTACCTTTTGTGGCTTTTTGCTGTTGTTGTGGTTGGTTTTTCTTTTCTTTTTTCTTTTTCTTTTTTGACATAGGATCTCACTCTACAGTTCAAGATGGCCTTGAACTCACTTTGTAGCCCAGGTTGGCCTCGAATCCTTGTGCAATCCTTGTGCCTCAGCCTCCCAAGGGCTGGGATTACACACCTGGCCTCGTGATCATTTTGACTTTGAGGAAGAGCTGACTCACATGGTGGCAGATACAGTAAACACAGTAGATGAGGACACACTGTAAAGTTTTATAAGCCTATTTTCTGGTAAATTGCACCTGGCAACAGACTTTAATGAGGTTTTGATCACACCTCATGAAGACACTCATGAAAGAGGACTTCCAGAACTGCTTGAAGTGGTGAGAATGAGGAGATAAGTGTGTTTGAAGAGGAGGACATGTATTTTAAGGGGGATAAATAGTGGTGTATCTTTTACTATAATAAATTTTAAAAATTTAAATATTAGCTGTGCATTTTTATCACACCTTGTATGTGTATATACATGTGTGAATATGTACATGGAAAGAGCGTATATATGGTGTCAATTGAAATATATGCACATGTGTGCAGCTACAAACACACACACTCTATGTATGTACTATATATATATATATATATATATATATATATATATATATATATAGTGAGATCTTGGTTCATGAACTTAATTCTTTCCACAACTCTGGTTGCAAACCAACTGATTTTGAACTGAACCAAACTTCCCCAGAAGTTCAACATTGAGCCTAATCATTACACTTGATTCATTTTGTGACCAGTTTAGTCTGGAATCAAAATTGTGGCAATAATTAAGTTTGTGAACCAAGGCACCATTGTACACCCTCTAGCTGTATACATTCTGTCTGTCTGTCTGCTATCTTCTGTATATCTGTTTATCTATTTCTATGTAGAGAGAAATAGGAGAGAAAGGAAACAAAGAGAAGGAAAAGGGATTGATAATGTGGCACAGCAGGTTAATAGTTGTCTTTCTGAAGCTCTGGAGCCTCTTTTTTTTTTTTTGCCGGGGGTTGAACTCATGACCTCATGCTTGCCAGGCAGGCTCTTACACCACTGAGCTAAATCCCTGGCCTCTTTGCTCTTTTTCTTGGGCAGTATCCACTCCACTGGGAACTATATTTGTTAGCTTTCCTGGTAGTGAAGCAGGGTCTAGCAACTAGATTCTCACCAGTGGAACACATGCGGGGTTGTTGTGTGTGATTCTTGCTTTTTCCACCTGAGTGAAACTGCTGTCCTCTCTTCCCCTGCATCTGAAATGCTAAGTGGATGCCAACTCACTTTCTCCATAAAAGGCTGCAGAGAGGAAGGAAGGAATCCAAGTTCCCAGGTGAGCGTGTGCACTGAGAGAGCTGGTGTGCCTGCACGACAGGGGCTGCACTGCCACAGGAGCAGGAGAAAGCCAGAGTGCAAGCTCTCCGTGAGCTGAGATATCTCTGTTGTAGCACACACAGCTATGTTCTTTAAGGACGGGACAGATGAGGGAAAAGTGAACAATAGTGGAGTCCACTTTTTTTGTTCAGTGTTTGTTGATGACTTTAACGGTATAACCAGAGGGAAATAGAGAATGGGATGGCAAGGAAGAGGAAGAATCGACTAGAGGACCATCCCTCCAGGCCTTCACCTCACAATCTGCCACCTCCTACCACATCTTTCAGCAAAATGATTATCAGGGCTTCAGTGTTTGCCTGGATGAAGAATTAAAGCATAGGAATAGATGTCTATACCAGGAACAGCTTGGCCCATCAACTGGAAGGATGCTTCAGTTCTGATTGTAATCAAGAAAGGCTGAATGCTCAATTCTCATATGTATTAGGAAAAGAATTCTGACTTCAATTCCCACATTGATTGGGCATTTGATTTCCAGTAACGTCTAAGGTCTCATGCAACTTGAACATTTTCCAGGAAAGATTTGGACCAGAAACTTGAGCAGCTCTCTAAGTTCTATCTGTATCATTTTCATTCCACCTAAGTATTGTTTTGGGGAGTGGATTTTAAACCCTTAATCCTGTACCTGTTCTTTGACAATCTCCGGTAACTAATTTAAGCTTGTTTCCTTGAATAAATCACAAGCTCATCAGAGACTGTTTGTTCCCTGTGAACTACAGCACCATGATAGTTTCATGGTGTTGGATGAGTGGGGACTTCAGGTGTGCTACCTGACAGGTTAAGGCTAGCCGTGTGCTATATGCTTTCAGACTTGTTGGGAGGTCTCCATTCATGAAATAGATTTCTTACTGACATAATCTCAGATGCCTGAGATTCCTGAGGTTCAGTCATTAGCATTCACTCCTTTGTATCACCCCTGGTCCTTTATGAGTGGCTATTTCTAAATATGCCATCACACACTGGAGGGAAGCAAATTGTGTATACAGGAAAGGAGAAAAGTTTATAGAGGAAGGAGACAATGGAAAATAAAAAAAATATATATGGTTCTCAATAGCATAGCCTTCTTTGTGTCTGCTGGTAAAATATGAGAGAAACATAAGGTGGCCCCTTTGTGGTCTTTATTCTCTTCACCCCATGACTTTTGAGCGCATTCATCCACCAGACCACTACATGATGGAGGGCTGACGGCAAGACGCAGCAGAGAGAGCCAGCTGGCTGTTTCGCTTGGCCAGACCTTGCTCTCCTTACCCAGAGCAGCTCTGGGTCCTGGAACCCCACAAATAATCTTTCACCTCACAATGCTCAACCAGTTGGCCAGGCCAGCCCTGCTCATTCCTTTTGTGCACAGGTCATCTGAGGAGAAAAAGGACTCAGCCTAGTAGCTTTTATTGGGAGAAAAGAATGATTAGACAGAGTGTGAAATCAAAGACTGTCTGAAGGTCATTATTGATGGAGGCCCTGAGTGATTTGCCACAACCAAAGGTCACCAGGCAATTGGCAGAGCCTTAGAACAAGTGACTGCATGCAGAACAGAAGAGAGAACATACAAGCTATGGTGCTTTGCCATTTTGCCGTAAGGCTCGATGCAGGTAATAGAATTAACTTAGAAAAAAGTATTATCTATGTTTTATGGAACTTTTGACTTTCTGTCATGATATTCTAGAGTCTAAATCTAAAATGTTATACAGAGATTTGGTTTAATCTTCAGCCTTCAGAGAGATGATGATGCTGTGGTTTCATATTAGGTTGCCAGCTGCCTTGAGCAGAAAAACATATAAAGCTGAGAAAAGAGCTGTCTCTTGCTTAGAGAAGGTGGAGAGAGAAGAAGATGAGAAATCAATTCAGGATCTCGAACCCAAAGACTAACAGTCTGCCCTTCACGATGCACTGTAGCACTTTGGTCCTGGAGTGAGTCGGAGGGAGTAGGGAAGACGGGAGGGGAAGGGGACGGAAAAAAATTCAGATGTTTATGTACATGTGTAATTCTCCATGATAAATATAATCACCATGTACTGAATACATGAACTAATAAAATAAAATTTAAAATACAGTAAAAAAATAATGGACTGTAAAGATCATTGCACATGTCTGGCTATAGTATTGAAGAGGCTGAATTAGCTGCATGAACTCTCATCAGTTTGGTGGTGAAACTTGGCTCGGTAAGGAAAGGATCATTCCTGGGGAGATCACAGGGCTAAGGATTCGAGCAGAACATTCTGCTTTTTAAGATTTTTTTTATGTGTGTGATTCTCACCCAATTGGCTGTAAACTCCTTGAGGGAAAAGAGGGAGGACACATTCATTAATAGATGAGAATAATACCTACCAAACATTTCTTTTTAGCTCTCCACATCTCCTGCCATCATTAAGTGATGCCATAGGCATAGTCTGATTAATGATCTGGAGAAGAGAAGTGTGTCACATCTACATTGAAACACAGGAAAGCTGGTTATGACACCTTCAGCTAGCTCTTCCCCTGCACTAAAGAATGCCATGTGCTACAGATAACAAAGCTAGAAAATGGTGAGATGTGTCCGAGACAGTGTGGAGCACTGGAGCCTACCCACCAAATCTTGCTGTGTGTGTAACCTGAATGACAAATAAGCTTTGGTTGCTTTCAACTTTGGAGAGTTTTGGAGCTATTTGTTATTGTAGCACATCCTAACTGATCTTGACTCCTCAAGTCTTCAATAAATTGGGCTTTAAAATGCATAACTGAATGACCTGGATAACTTGAATAATAGTAGATTTTTTTGACACAATGTGCCATCCAGGTTAACCTGGAAAAAAAACTATATATATATATATATATATATATATATATATATATATATATATATCTTGCCAAGCATACATACGTATTTTCTTTTCTTACCAAGATCTAAGTTCTTTGAGTTGTGCCTATTGGCACTTAACATCTAACTACTGTGTGTGGGGTTTGGAAGAGAGAGCTAGAAGTTGAACACAAAAAAGTACAACAAACTGTACTGAGTATCTGCCATGCTCTGGGCATTCTGTAGAACTGCAACTTCACAGCTAGATAGATGTGTCCCCTGCCCTTTGTGGAGCACCATTCTAGAAGGGGAGGTGGCCAATGGTCTGTGACAACCCTCAAGGCCAGACAACTGACACTACCAAGGGCAGAGAGTAAGAACAGCAAACTCAGGTTGTGAGCTCCAGGCAAAGGGACTTGTACATGACAAGCCAAAAAGGTAAGGGAAAGCAGGGATGTGTTAAAGACACTGAAAATGGATTCTACATCTACAGAGCAGAGTGCAGGAGGAAATGAAAATTCAGAAAAGGGAGCAGAGGCGAGATCATGGACTCTTGGGCGCCTCTCTAAGGTGTTTGACCTGAACCAGGTAAATATGAGCTGCAAAGCACATGGAAATCATAGTATCCCTCCTGGCCAGCAATCTGTGCTATCAAACACTCTGACATCCATGTGTAGGTGAAGCAGAGCTACTGAAACATTTAAATAACGGCAGCAGCATGGTACGATTGTCACCTCCGAAACCACACACTGGCAGTGGCACAGACTCATCAGTGGGCTGCCACGTGACCAGGCAGGTGATGAAGGGTCGCAGTCTTGGCTGGCTGCTGGGCTTGGGGCTCTGTTAATCCTGTCACTGCAGTCTTTCTGGAACTCAGCTTCCGGGACATCAGACTGAGTACGACCAGCCCCAGTACCACATCTGCTTCCGGTTCCCAACCTTATAGGGATGTCTTAACCCTTTGTTGGCTGAGTCTTCAGGGGGACCTCAGATGGCCCTAAGGGCCTCTAGGCTTCCTGCTTTCTACTGGCCACTTAAGGAACTCTTAATATTGTCAGACATTTTCTGAATTTCTTCTTTCCTTGATTTTATCCCCTATGTGCAAAATGATACACACAGCCGTCCTAACAGACAGCAAAATTTTACTCATGATACAGTATTAAACTTTCTCTATGAGGGCTGCTCACCCCATAAGGAAACTAGCACTTTGTATATTTATGTAGTGTTTTCTTTTTTTTTATGACCACAGTAAAAATGACAGACTGTGACAAATTGATTAGTTTTCCTTTTTTGAAATCTATTTTTACTGCATAATGAATAAAAAAGTAAATTTCAAGTGGGTTAAATAATTAAAATATTGCATTCCTATGATAAACACGTCGAACTGTATTTTTTGTGTCCAGAGCATTGTGTGTGTGTGTGTGTGTATTTAGGAGAGGTCAGAGAGAAAGTATCAAAGACAGGAGATAATCCCTTGGACTTGTTCAGATCACAGTGAGTATTTTAGGGGCAGGAAATAACATTAGAGTAGATATAACAAAACAAAACCTGTGTATGTGCACAAGTGTGTGTGTGTGTGTGTGTGTGTGTGTGTGTGTGTGTGTGTGTGTACACGGGCCTGCCCAGGGAGGCTCTATAGATTCAGCCTGCTTCACTCATTTGACTCCAGAAGAAAACCCTCAGAGGAGAGTCCCCGTTCCCTTCATCTCTCTGCTCAGCCCAGGGGCCAGGCTTAGGGTGGGCATGAGAATACTTCCCTTCTCCTTTCTCAAAGATGGCGAAAGGGAATGGTCCAAGAGTTGAGTTTGGCAAATTCTCGTGGTCCCAGCATCACGTCCTGGCGGCCTTGCTCTGTTCTCCAGCCATTGCCATGGAGAGACATAGATCAGGCCCTTTGGAGAGGCAGGGCTCTGGGCCAAGGTATTTATGCCCCCCAGGGCTCCCTTCTGCCGTCCCTCCTGTTCAGCACAGCAACAGCATGCTCTGTGCCTGCTGCCCCCAATTTAACACTGGGTGCACCACTTGGTAGTTTTTTGGGGGGGCAGGGGTGGCATGAGGTCATGCCTAGGGGGATACTGTTACTAAAAGGTTAGGAGGTAGGGTACTATTTGCAGTCTCCCTACAGTTGTGTCACTTAACAGCCGCCAAGTGCAAAACAGCAGAAAGGCAGAAGACGGGTTGGTAGAGACGGAAGGAGCCTATCGCAAGCGTGGACATTGGTGAGCTTACACTATGCGGTGCTCTTTCACCTGTCATCAAGTCACAGCTCCTTGGGAGGCAGGCAAGTGAGATGGGCAGACTTAGTCTCACTTCATAGATGATGAAATGGAAGCTCAACAGCAATCCTGCTAGGTAAGAGGTGGAGCTAGGGGTGGAATCCTGCTCTTCTGATTCCAATTTTCATGCTTCATTTTGAAAATCCCTGGCCCTATTTTTTCAATTCTTCCTCCTTTAAAATTCACACTTCCCAAAATTAGAGGGTCCAGAGCTCTCTGCCTTTCCCTCCCCTAGAAAAAGACTGCTCCCAGGACCTGTCAGAAACCTCATAAAGACTTCCATTGTACCTAGGAGACAGAAAGCCTCCCTGGAAAAAGATGCAATCTTCACGAGAGAGCTTCAGTGTTAGGAAGTCTTCTTTAGAGGGATCACAGTCCTCTGCTTCCTCCCGCACCGCATCCAGATTAACTGCTTCTCCACCAGGCCTAAGTCTGACCCAGAAGCTAGTTACAGTGACAGTTACAGTGGAGAGCAGCTATTCTATCTTCTTCAGGGATCAAACAAGGGACAGAGCCCAAGGTTTGGCTAGCAAAAAAAAAAAAAAAAGTCCCATTGCTGCCTGATTGTTTTCACTGATTTCTTAGGTGAGAGTGTGGTCTTCACCATGGCTCCTGGGTATTTCTGGATTCTTCAGGTGGTGCCTGAATGCAGAAGTCCAGCTGAGAAGCAGAACCTGCTCCACTTCTCTCTCTGTCCTGATGCTTTACCTCAAAGGCCAGATTTTAGAGAAAGTCTCTCCAAGACTCGCCTGGGGTTGGCAGGAGAGGCTCATCACTAGGACTGAGCTCGGCTCTGCAGGGAGGCCCATTTCCTATTGAGCTCAGTGCTGTCATGCACCAGTTTCCCCTTTACCCTGCCCATAGCTATCCAACTTCAGAGACTGGGGAGCTGGGGAGCTGGGGAGCTGGGCCAGGGACTTGCAGCAGCCTTGGGAGTACTTCCCTACCCTGGGCGATGATGGTGGGGGCTCTACTGGTTGGACTGGGGTGTGTGCAGAACCACCGCCATCTGGTTTTTGGAAAGCTGCCCCTTCCATTTGTGCACCATGGGTTTTCAAATATGCTGACTTCAGTGCCTCATCCAACAGCAATGAACGGGCAATAGAAGAGTAACCACAGTGGCCTCCTTGAGCAGGCTGTTTGTGAATGAGGGGCTCCTGCTGGCTCCTGCTGTTGTAGGCTGTCCTGCCTGGACTGGGTCTGGGGCTGCAGAAATGGAGGGAACAGCAAAATGCCAACTATATTCTGGGTAGCAACTTGCAAATACTTTAGTGTTTTCCAAATTGAGGGCTCCTATGAGAGAAGCTTGCATTTTCTGACACAAAGCTATTTATTACGCACTTGTGTTACAGGTCAATCATTTCCTGCTCTAAAATAACAGAGTGGGCTTGTCCCTGGCATCTAGAACTGAAGCCAGAAAATGGGTAAACAAGCCTTTAGTGGAGCAGCCAGCAGAGGGCTTGCAAAAGATACTCCAGGGGCCTCTAAAGCCTTTGCAACTCTCCACTTCTATTCTTCTGCAAACAACAGAAGATTCTCCTTGACTATCGCAGTGTCAAGGCCACATCTTCTCACACTGGTGGCGTAGCAGCACCGGTGGCTGAACTGAGCCTATCCTGATTTAGAAATGTTCATGGTGGCGCTTCCAGGTTTCTGCCAGGAGTCTCACCATCAGGGTAAGACCAGCCTTTTAGGAAAAGGTGAAAGGTAAATGTAGCTTGTTGTCACCACACTCTTTTACCTATAGGGCTTTGTTCTGCATTTTTTCCAAAGCATCTTCTGGGCAAGGTTTTCATATCAATTTACAGATAAGGAAAGAGAAGCTCAGAAAGTCTGAACGGTCTTTACTCACACAGCCAGCAGGAGCCCAGCTTTATTCTTTCTGATGCCAAGTCCCAAGATCTGTCCATTTCCTAGGAATGCATCACAAGCTTGCTCCCTAAGTGTTGCAGGGGCAAGGACCAAGTGGCTTTCAAGTACAGGGAAACATAAGGAGAGGAGGAAATTCACCTGAGTGAGAAAGTGGAATCCAAAGCCAGGTCTGGAGAGCAGCAGGCAAGGTCCTTGGTTAGCATGCGTTGGGTGAGGTAGGTTTTTCCTGGGGCTGGTTTAGGTTGTTTGAAATTAGTACTGAGTATGGGAATTTTTCTGTTTGTTTATTAATAAAAATAAAATAGAAGGCTGAAATGGAAAACCCCAGGATCATGAGTTAGAAGGCTGGACAGGTATAGGGTCTGAAAACAGTTCACTCTGTGACTTTGAGTCACCAAGGGAATGCATTACCTGGCTGGGGTTGGGTGGAGATCAGAATGGTCATGGGGTCTAACTGCCCTTGGGTTTCTGTTCTACTGGTTTCGGGAAGAGGTTTTTGGAGCAGGAACTGGCATATAATCTCCAAAGGGAACAGAGAATAAGCGGGCCCCAGGACTCCCTGATTGCTTTGATGCCCAAGTCCTGGCCTTGGAAGAGACAACCGGAGAGCTGTAAATAGCCCCATGGGTCTCAAGGGATCAGTGGGGACTCCTCCGCAGGATCTCTAAATCAAGCCACTGTGGGAGGTCGAGCCCCAAGCCCAGCAGGCAGGATGAGGAGAGCAGGCTGGGAAAGGCCCCGCATCATCAACTGGGGGGATCATAACATTCTGCATTTGTCTGCTGCCTTCTTGTCACCTTCTCTCCTTTGATCTTCCCATCTCCAACTCCAGTGCCTAGAAGCCAGTGACTTCCCACGTGCTGTTAAGGAGTGACAACAGGGAATTCTTTTTAAGTGGGACGAGGTGTGGAGGTCCAAAGCCAGTCCAGTGTGCCTCCTGCCTTTCCACACCTGTACACACACACACATACACATAGTGAGAGACACTGAGAAGATACCTGAAGAGTTTACACGCATGACTGCTGGACTTCAACTTTTCACAGATGTTGTTCTCTGGATGGTCACTGAGACTGACGTTCATCTTCATCTCCTACATCCCAGCTGAAAAGCAAAGTTAGACACAGTTGAATGCTTGGTAACAGTTACAAATAGAGATCACAGATTTTCTACTTGCCCAACTCTGGATAGAAGGGGAAGCCCAAATGCAGATTAGTCTGTTTAGGACTTTAAAGCGTTTGCGAAGGACCATGGCGGGGACGTCCTCCTCCTAACTTTTTGTTCATTTTTCCTCCTCAGTGGAGCCCACTCTCCCACATTCCAAGAATTATACAAGTTCACTTTCTGCAGCACCCCAGCTTGTTTGTTCAACACAGCAAGTATGATCTTCTTCCTCTCTGGACAACCTCATCCTTGAATGAAACAACTTACATGGTGAATATGTTCATTCTCAAACTGAGGCTGATAGTGGTCACTTTCAGGGTTCACTATTCTTTCCTAAAAGAAAGATGATGAGAGTAGAGATTAATTGTGGGGGGCTTGCAGCTGGCAACTCCTAGGTGCCAATCTGTAAAAGGTAATAAACAAGTCCTGGAAGTGTAGTCAGACAAAGAAAATCACTTTTATGATAGCCTCTTTCAGGGAAGGTACCAAATGCTGCAGTGAGTACTTCTCCAAGTCCTTGGGTTCTGGGTTAGGACCCCAAGGAGATGTATTCTCACAGCAATCACTTGCTAAGGAAGGTTCATCCTGTTCCCAACCTTTTCCTATTCTTTCCTATCCTTCTTGTGCATCTTTTCTAGAACTGCAAACAAGAAACCAAGAAACATAACCTAAATCTCAGGGAACATTATACCTTTGTTCATGAACCACTGTGTCCAGATGGCCTCAGGTGGGACAAGATAAGCACATAAAAAGAAGGTGATGGAATTGCATGAAACCAGGGAATCCATAACATGTAAAGGAGCTTCTGAGTCACTGATGTCCAGGATAGGTCTGGAATCCCACAGAGAACAGTTGCTTCTCAGTTAAAGTGTCATAAGCCTTCCCTGTTTTCAGGTACTTCTCATCCAAGAATGAACCACAGAGGGAGTGACACAGTCATGACTTGACCCTGTCCTCCACTGGAAGTCAGATCCTGATTGAGCTGCCTGTCTCCAGAGCCATAGACCCAGGAAGCATGTCAAATCAGGTATCAACATAAAAGACAGGAACTCAGAGTCAATGAAGTATAAATGCCAGGCTTCTGGACAAGGCTGAGGGGTTTCTGTATTTTATAACCCTGCAGGAGTCCATCAAATCCAGGAAGGCTCCCAGAAGAGTGGGTCTTCGGCCTTGACTCGGTGATGGGACTGTCTGTATACCATAAGCACAGCAAGGTGGGTCAGGCTGATTATGAACAAGCCTTTCACTGATAGAAGACAGCGAGGAGAGGAAGGCACAGGGCGGTTAGCTTAGGGTCCCTACGAGTGGAGATGTTCAAATTACATTCCATTACAAGAGAAAGTGCACCAGAAATCCATGTTTAAAGTTGGGGTCCTAAGAGAAAGGAGAAGACTCTCCTTCTGTGTGGGTGAGTGGAAGCTGAAGTTACCATGTCCATCACAATGCCCATAGCTCTCCCCAGACTTGTTCCATGTTTTTCCTTGGACTATCCAGTGGACATGCTTCTGTTTCCATCTTGTACTTCAAAATTACTCCTAGCCCAAAGGCCATTGAAAGGTAGCTTAGCCTGGAATCTCTTCTTCAAGTGAATCACAACAGAGGTCTAATAGCATTTTTGACCAGAATCAAGTTCCCTGGACCCTCTCTACCACTTCCTAAATTTTCTCACCTGGGTGGGGTTGACCAGTTGGCTTCATATAAATTATGAGTGATGATCATTGATTGGGCTGGTGAGGGAGATTCTCACTGGTTACCTTCCCACCGGACAACCAGGCAAAGCTGAAAGGTACACTTAGGTCCTCTTTCCCCATGTGGCTTCCTGGAGAGATCCTATCTTTGTGTTCTGATCCCCTGGCCGCTCATGGCACACTGGAGGTGCTCAGACATTGTTAAGATATTTGTGTTTTTGGCTTCCATGATAAACAAGAATATGTTGTGGGTCTAGCCCCTGAGGACTACTCTGCATGCACTTTAATCATTTGACCCAGATCTCTAAGCACTGTACAATAACTTTTTTACTTTACCCTTTGGAAAGTAATTTCTGTGATGGGGAGAGCAGTTCTTTCTGGTGAGAGGTGGTACCTGGTGTTTGAGAATGTTGCCTGCTTTATGGATGCCAAAAAACTCATCTGCTGGTTCTCAGATATGGAATCTTATTTCTCTATCCTAGACTCCATCTACTGGAACTCAGAGCTCCACTGGGAAAGCACAACCATGCTGAGAAAGAGCAAAAACTCCTGGAGAGTACTGCAAACCAAGAGATTAATCTCTCAGTATGTGAGCTCAGCCTTAAGATTCTTACGCATAAAATCCAGATTCCCTGTCTGCAGCAGAGCAAAAAAATCTTTGATATCTTCATGCGAGTGAGAGAAGCTAAGTGTCCAACAGCCACGCAGAAGGGGTAGAGCCTATCCCTCCTGGTGATGCTTTTATCCCCCTTCCTCAGCCTCATGTGCTCATTTCCCCTAGGCAGGTTGTCTAAACCTCAGGCCAAATTTATCTTTACTTTAAGGATTTTTGCTAGACACCAGCCTGCTAATTTTTGGACAATCAGTGTCAACCGACCTAAAACAGTGAGGGCTGCAGCAGAACTGCCGGCAGTCAGACTGGCTGGCCCCTATATCGCTGCCGTCTGGATCAATCAAGGAGCATTGTCCCAGTCTTGAGAGTGTCTCTGCCAAGCGCCCAGCATGAGCAATCTGAGCTCCACCCTCCCTTTGCTCCCTGTGCCCCTCAACAACCACTGGCCCTGTCAGGCATGCTGAGCAGGGGCTCAGAGCTGCCAAATGGTCTTGGCTCTGGGCCACCAATGCTTCCTGATGCAGATGAGATGAGATTCTCCAAAGCGCAGAACTCAGGAGTAGAAGAAAGCCAGTGCCCTTGGCAGTTTCAGCTCATTCCCTTCCTGAATTGGGTTCCCTGAATTCTAACCTCACAGATGGGTAAAAAGGGAGTTTGTTTAAATCACCACAGAGATTCTACATATGAGTGACTCTTTTGGCAATATAGGCAAATGTGACCTGGAAGTTTCTTCAGGTAGAATGTGAGTTGATGGCTAGTGACTTTGGAAATATCAGTAGTAGAAACTGGAGATGACTGATGACCCCCCCGCCCTTCCTTCTCTTCTTCCTTTCCCTCTTCCTCGTCCTTCTCCCGTTCTCCTTCTCCTGTTCCTCTTCCTTCCTGTTATTTGTCTACATCTTTTTTTCTGCAGTACTAGGAATTGAAACCAGGGACTTTGCATTGAACAACGTCCTCAGACCATTTTATTTTTTCCCTTGAATCAGGGTCTTGCTAAATCATTAAGTTGCCAAGGCTGGGCTCCAACTGGTGCTTCTTCTGCCTCAGCCTTCCAAAGTGCTGGGATTATGGGCATATACCATCATGCCTGGGTAACTGATGACTTCTGAGCAAGCCTGACTGAATTACTAGCATTGAAATGGCTGGGCCTGCTTTTCCCAAAAACTCTTGGTCTTCCATATCTGTGTAGGTGGAATATTTGATAAGAGAGATAATGCTAAGTAAATTCATGAACTTTCAATCACTCATATAATGTGTCTAGTATTAGACTTTCATCTACCCATGCACTGGGGGTTAAAGAAGGGAGTGCTATGTGTGACCACGTTCCTGGTGACAGATGCAGGTAAATAGCTACAGAACTTGCATCATCGACAGAGGAACTGCAGGGAAAGGAGTCTCTCTTCCTATCCACTCTGTCCTCCTGAAGTTTAACAACCATCAGTGAGCTTAGTAAGGAGGAGAGGAATGAAATACCTTTTGTGAATAAAAACCATAACAACAAACTACCAATACGTGAGACAATATTCATCTAAAAAATTGCATTTAAGAAAAAGAACCAAACACCAAAGTACAAATGACATGAATTGTTTTATAAGAAATTCAGGAAAAGACTCCAAACCACAGTGACAGAAATCAGAACAAAGGTGGCCTTTGATGACAAGAACTGTCTGAAACTTTGTGAGGTGAGGGAAATGTTGCTTATTTGATCCAGGTGGTGTGTACCTAAGATCTGTACATGGTAAATCTGGAGTTAAAAGGAAATGTTTATCTCATGTGTGCTGCATATTGATTGATTTCTCACTTGAACCAATTGCTTTGATCTTATAACTACCTGGCGTAGAACAGGAAGAACGAAGAGTTTCTCCTCTCACTGAGGAATATGAACTCAAGAAAGAAGCAAAGGGTTGCTTTCCTCAAAGCTAACTGATCTCAGCTCATTCAGAGAACAGAGTGATGCATCTATCCTGTGCTTGCATCTATGTGAACAGTACAGTGGGTCCCGGGGTGCTTGGTACAATCTTAATCCTACCTAGTGCCCAAATATGATGTACATATGCCATTGGGGGTATTTGTCTTGTGATTTTTGTGCAGCTCTATGTGATGTCCAGTTATGTTTACTTCCTTATGTCTTTTTGTGCAGGCCACAGCAGGGGATGAGGACCCAATGGTGTCACCTGGCACCCTCTCAGTACTTGTCAGTGAGCAGCCTGCTAATAAGTGAGAAGGAGGTATATTAATAACATGAATTTCTTATTTTGAAATAAGAATTTCTACTTGTCATTCTGTTAGTATTCTACTTGTTCCCCAAGTTTTCCCAGTTTAGGGTAACAAAGGACCACTTTTGACATATTCAATATTCTGAGACTTTGTTTGGATCCAGGGTATTAAGTAGTACACATCTTCTTTACTAGAGACATTGTCCTTTAATTTCACAAGTCCATGGGGATTGTAAAGGCCTCCGGACCTATACATAGTCAGAATGGTGAGCCTCAAAAAGATGTGTTAGCTACTTTACCTGCCTTGGGACAAAACTGTACACTACACAGAACAGTCATAGGTTTACTGCATATGCTTCCTTAACAGACACTTCCTTATTTTCTTTATTGACCATAATGCATTAACCAGATATTTTGTTTTCTGTGTTCTGATTCACTGACACTCAGGACTCTGCTGACACTGGAAAGACTGCATCTTTTTCTCCAGGTTAACCAGTTCCTAGAGACAGTGAACAACTCACTTGTGATTCCAGTTTTCAAATACAATAACCCAAACAGAGCCCACACCCACACACCTCTTTACTGATCTTCTACACACTAGGCCATTATTTACCTGAACTAATCATCCCAGGACCAGGTATAAATCAGCTATGACCTAGACCCTCTGAAATTGTCCCAACTAACCAATTCTAAGCCCCCTTACGCTTCCTGCCCATTCCTTCCCATGGAAACCACACAAATAGTAGTGCCCCAATCCCTCTGCCTCTCTCTCTGTCTTCCTGTGACCCCAGTGCTTCCCAGCAAGGCATCCCCCTTCTTCTTGAGGACTATAGGTAACAAAATACTATTTCAATGCCAAATGTCTCTTGACTGCTTGACCTTGTGATCAAATTTTCTGTCAATATCCTATATTTTAGAACACACATCTATAGAGACCAGAGTTCTTTGTGTCTGTCTCCATACCCCTCTTACATCTTCTTGTTGAAATATTCATAATACTAACAGCTCTAAGCTCCTTGGCATTCATTCATTCATTCATTCATATCCCTCGGTATCTTTCTAGAACTCCCTGTGAATACCAAAACCCACAGAACTTCACATCACTTGTATAAAATGGCATAGTATTTGCATTTAATCTATGCACACCCTTCTGTATACTTTAAATAATTTCCATATTACTTACATACTTAATGTTACATAAATTCCATGTAAGTAGTTGTTGCACTGCACTACTTAGCAAATGACAACAAGAAAAAGAGTCAGTGCACATTAAATACAGGTTTAATTAAAACAATATTTTCAGTCTCCAGTTGACTGAATCCATCGTGCAGAATCTGAACACATGGAAGACTGGCTGTGCTTAGCTGTATTGATGAGCCCTTTTGTCACATTAGGTCTTTTTCATTAACTTGCTGCAGAAATCTTCCAGGCCTGAATCTAGAAATCCAAAGAGAAAAAGCAACAGTTTTATTTGTGGATCATCTGATGGATGCTGGTAAGGCAAAAATCACCCTGGCTTGGTTACTGCAGGTAGCTGAGACATCTAGCAGGGCTCGCAAGATAGGATACAGGCAGTATCCACACAGCTCCTGTTGGCTGCTGGGTACTAAGTGTGCGGCCACACAGGCCAGGATGCTGGAGGGAAGGCCAGGGAGGAAGGAAGCCCTTCACCTCCTGGGGCCAGCAGGTGGACGGGCGGGTCTTGAGCAAAGACCCTCGGAAGATACATATGGCGATCATTCCACTCTGCCTATCACACAGCCTGAGGAGGTGGGTAAAACAGAAAAGACATTTTGAAAAAAGAAACAGTGGGAGCTGGTGGGAACGTGGGGAGAGAGGAAAGCAAGTATCAAAGCAAACCCTCAGGGCCAGTTTGCTGTTTGGGGAAAAAAAGAGGAGGGAGGTTAAAGTGAACTGAAACTCTGGCAAACACTGAGATGGTACACAAGTGTCTTTGTTCAGGTAGTTTCCTGATCTTCCTCCTGGAGGAAGAAGTCAATTGATGTAGGTTAATGGTGCCAGGAAAAAGGAAGCACCAGTGGCTGCCTGCTGCCAGGCCCCTGCTGGGAAGTAAAGCTGTTAGGTAAAGGGGCATCTTGGCTCTCATTCAGCTCAGAAGGCTTGTAATCCCTCCGCAGCCCAGACTGCAGCACCTTCTACTCTCCCAGTCAAACAGACTCTGGACTCTCCTTTGTTCTCATCTTCTCCCGATTTCTCTCTGTTCACTTCCTGTTCACCAGGGCCACCTCCTAGCCCTTGATTACGGCTCCAGATATTTTGGGAAGTTGACCTAGTCTTGGTGAGGTTGCCCGAGGATACAGACCTCTTTTTGCCTCCTCCACAGGCTGCCACTTGTGTTCCTGGTCTATCTTTGTCACATTGAGCACAATGTGATCCATAGATGGGAGAGAGAAACAGTCGAACTGTCTGCCTCCCCTGGACATGAGAATAGGGCTACAGAATCAGCAAGGATAGACCATCCATGGATTTCCAAGAGTCTGGAGGCTCCTGAACAGACACATGGTAGCTGAGGCATCAAGTGCTGACTCTACTGATTGCTACAATCAGAAGGTCTAGCTCCTTCCACAGTTCATCACTGTTGCCCCTTCCAAGTCAAGAAGGCACCCCGTGCTTAAGCTCTTCTCCTTCCATCCACAATAATATGGAGATCTCAGCCATTGCCCCACTCAAAAGTGACCACAGCATATTGTCCAGAACACCTTCCTGCCACATGGTGCCTACCCAGTGAACAGCCACTGCTGTGGTGATGAGCAGGTGCTGCAAAAAACTGAGTGTCCTTCATACAGCTGCGCTGTCACTGGCTTCCCACTAAAAGTGCATAGATACCAACAAACGTATCCTTTGAAGGAGACCATAAAAGGGAGAATGAGTCTTCTCTTCTATCCCTCAAGTGCAGACTTTCAGTGTGAAGGCTTTGCAGTTTCTCAGAAGGTCCCAGCAGGAAGGAGCCCTAATTGCCCACAACCACAGCCACCAGCTTGTTACCATACCATGGTTCTAGTATTCCCTTCCCCACCGTTTCTCTAGCCCCAACTCTCCATCTTGGTTACTTAGGATTACTTCCCCAAATAAGCTAACTTCACACAGATTATTGCTTCTGGGGCTCAGTAGTATGACCTCCATTTTAGGAAAAGAAAAAATAGTCAAGATTTGAAGACATTGCCTGAACTTGCATGGAACTGGATTTGCACTTGAGTTTTCCCAATTTTATGTTTGTTCTCACTGGAACATTGCTCTGAGCCCCTTAGTAACTTCTGCAAGAATGCAAGCAGTGTTCCTACCTAGGTTATTTATTGGTTGATCAAGGATCTTTTGTACCTTAACCATGTATTCCAATGCCAAGTGGGAAGAAAATGTTAAGACTTCTAGAACATTTAAAAGTATATGAATGAAGGAGATCAGAGAAAGGGAAACAACTGAGAAATGTCACTTTCACTGGACAGGCAGCTTAAGAGAGTAGGAACAATAGTTTGATTTATGCAGACAAACTGTACAGCCCAACACAGGGCTTCTGATCCAGGTTCAGTGGTTTATGAACCACAGTCATAGCAGATAATTTTGTGCTTCTCCCCACTTGCCAGCTTTGTCTCCAGTGACTCACACCTGTGCCTTTCTGTCCTCGAGTTATTGTGGCTGTTTGTGGGGGGAATATTTGGAAAGCCATAGAAGATTATAATCCTTCTCTACACTATCACCAGGGTGACTTGTAGATTCTTTGCCTCTGAGAGGTACAAATCTGGGACTGTAACATACACTTCAGAGATTTCTGCAGGATAAAATTGAAATTGGGGATCTCCATGAAATTATACCTTTGCTTGTAGTTTTTTTGTCTGTCCACTTGCCCTACTCTTGTATCAGTGTATCCTAGAAATACTTCTTTAAATCACTAGCACATGGAGCCTCTTCTCAGGGTCTATTTCTGCGGAGCCTGACTTTAGAAAGCAGTCTTACTAAATGCCAAAGATACAGTGGCTTTAGAATGCTCATTGTCTGGCAGGGAAGAAGGATAAGCAAACAAGCAATTATAGCAGAATCCAATGCATGCTGGGAGGAGGTGCACATGGGTACAAGGACACCCAGAGCTTGGAGCCTGGCTTCACGTTGCTGCAAATGCTACATCAAGAGGCAAAAGAATTGGCTTAAGAGACATAGGTTATTTGACATTTGAATTTTGGCTTTATTTCTTACATGCTGGATGCTCTTAAGTGAATGTGGCTTCCCTGATCCCATTTCTTCTTTTATAAAATGGGTATAAGACGTAGCTCACTGAATTGTTATGAATATTATCCCACTGATGGGATAATAAATGTAAAACTCTTGGCCCAATATTGTGCTCATGATAAGTGTTTAATAGTGGAAGCTCCTTTCTGTGGGTATCATATCCCTTCAGCTTGACTTGGATACATCAGTGAAATGTCAGATCAGTCACTGATCGTTCTTAAAGGTTTTCTACATGCTTGCTGTAAGCATGATGTAATTCCATTTGTTCTCAAAGCTACACACTTACCAGGACTGACCACAGAATGGAGTGTTCCTGCTTTTCTATCTCCTCTTTGTATCCAAATATTGAAGTCTACATCCCATCTTCATCAAGCTCCCCTGTAAGTATTGCTCTTTCATTTGTGAATTTTCTTCTTTGCTTGGAATGTTTCTCTGTGAAAGAAACCCCATATCTGCACCTCCTCCCAGCATGCATTGGACTCTGCTATAATTGCTTGTTTGCTTATCCTTCTTCCCTGCCCCATATCTTTGCTGCCCCAGGCTCACAAAAAAGCTAAATCCGGTCTTGGCTCTCCAAAAAAGAATAAATCTCAGCCTGCCCCCAAAGAAGTTGCTGTCATAATTACATCTCCTTTTGGAAGTAATTTTGACTTAATCGCATTACAGCTAGATTGCACCACTTCCTTGGCCAAAGTTGGTTCCAAATTGGCTTGCTCTTCCCCTCCTGGTCCATAGATACATCTAGCTCTTTTTTTGTGGTTGTTTGTGAGAAAAATATCCGATGATTTCAAAGGAAGATCAAACAGAATACCAGAGGGTGGCACTGATTTCTTCTGCTGAGAAATCGGTAACGGAGCTCCAACCTGCTGGTCCCACCAAGGTGCCTCTCCCCCATGCCACTGAGGGTTCTGGAAGAGCCGGAACTGGCCCTGCTATTGCTTCTTACCTGATGATACAGGGAACACCTAGGTGAATGCTCAGAGCGAATTTCTGCTCTCTCCCTTTCTCTTCCCTCCTCTCTCTCTCTGGCCACCAGTTGAAAATATGTGACACTGTCAAATGTGCCAAGCCCTTAGTGTTGAGTCTCAGCAGAGTCAAGCTGCTCTTCAATGACCTCATCACACTAGATAAGTGTGGGATATAATAAGGGTAATGTGGCTCCTGTCAACTCTAGACAATAATCTGTGCTGTATGAATTTGTAAAAGAAGGAATGTGAAGGAGGATAATGGGGGAAGGCTCCCCCAAAAGACAGTGGCTTTGAGACAACAAGAGGAAAGAAAGCCATTCCACGCATAGGAAACATCTGAAAGCAGGTGTAGAGACAACCTCTAACCATTGCCCTTTTATGTGAGAGGAGTGAGAGCAGAGCCTGCACCCATCATCCTTTGTGATGAGACCGCAGAGGGCTCTGAATGCCAAGGTGAGGACCGAAACTGATTGTAAACCAGGAGTCCATTTGGGGAGAGATCCAGGATTGAGTTAACCTAGAATAGTTTTGTTTATGGACCCTTTTTCACTGGATTCCCAAATTCCACCACCAGTGGACGGAGAAGCTAGTGGAATCTAACAGTAAGAAACTCACTTGCAGATGAGCTTCGAGCTTCCTTTCATAGAGAAAAGGGATTATTGTGTAAGAGTAACCGGATCAAAATGGTGTTTAAATTGGCAAGAGCATATAGAGGGGGAAATTTTCAATATTGCAGGTTGATGTTTTCTAAAATGCTTGGACCAGCCCTATCGTGCCCGGAATCCTCCCTTCTGGTACCCTTTACTACGTACAACTCTGCTTAACAAAAGCCTTTCCACATTTGCTAAGCAGAGCCAGGAAGAAGGCAGGGCTCATTCCATCTTCACCCTTTCCTCCTTCCCCAGCCTGGGGACATCAAGTTTCTTAGAAATAGACAACCTCCACCAGGGGGAAGTCCTTTCTCCAGTCTGTCTTTTAACAATTCACTTGTTAATAGAGATTCACGGAAGACCCACAAGATGTAGGACATTTTCTCCCTGCCCATGTTTTACAGGACCGTAAGTAGCAGCTCACATCTTAGGACAGACAGTCCCCATCATCATCCACTGGCACCAAGTCCAGACCTGGTCCATGAGGACAGTGCAAGAAGGAGCTGCCCACAAGGGTACTAGAAGGGTTTGAAAATGGTTACTGCTGCAGGACAGCGCAGTGTTTGTGTGAAAGGGGGATTAAAATGTGCTGAGGCTGCTGAAATGGGAAATGCTTGCTAATAGCACAAGTGACACATCATAGATCACTCACTGACAGAGCAAAGTGTGTGCTGTCTTCAGGAACACAGCCTGCATGTTAATGACTCCAGGAGGAGCCACCCCTCCTGGCTACAAGAATGTGAGACATTGCAGAGGTAATAACCCCAGACTCAACCCTCCCTAAGCACTGATATAGGACACGGTGTCCCTAACTTCCACTTCCTTTCGGTGAGGCCCGGAATTGTAACTGAGTGACAAGACAGGTGAACGCCGCAAATCTCAGCATTGAGACAGGAGGAGAAATGCTATGAAAAGCTCCACCTGCCTCAAACCACAAAGAAATCAAATTTAGCCACAGTGGAAAATGAAGAGATGGATTTGATGGTAAGTGGAATTTCCCCAGATTCCCTTCTTCAAAAGATCTAGATTTTCTTTTTTAAATAAATGTGTCTTCAGGAGAGAAATAGGTGGTTTTTTTTTACTGCATTTCAGTTTTTCAGGAAAATGATCATCTGAGGACACTTTGGGGCTGAAGGGAGTGTAGGACATTGAAGAAATGTAGTTTTGCCCGTTTCTTGTCGTCTTTCCTTGATTTTCCCTGCCGGCTTCCCTGGCTCTTGCCTGGGCTCTGGTGTGGGTCTTCATTAGACAGGTGCTGCCCCTGCTCTCAAGGGCTCTGGGGAGTGTGAGCATGAGTGCACTCAAAGAGGCCACAGCCTGAACCTGGCCACAGAGTCGTGGAGATAAGTGACAGCCACATGTTAAAGGAAACATCAGAGGGGTGCCAGAGCCTTGCCAGCTCCTTGCTAGAGAGATAGGAATGGATGCCAGACCTCAGAGGAGACCACTGATTTCTAGGGACCTTATAATCATGACAACAGTCACAATGATAATACCTACAGGTGATTACTTTGGGCATTTGTGAGGAGTCACCACTGATATTTTAAAAATGAATACACTAAAGAGGTTCAAGATGTTTTTTTTCCTCAAAGCTGTCAAGCGATGAATGAATGACAACACTGGGGTCCAGCCAGAGATCACACAATTTTCTCCCCTCTCCCACGCAGGCACCCTGACCCTATGCCCTCCTGCAGCCTTTGGAGCACCTGCTCTTCCTTGGGCTCTGTTTTTCCAGAGGCTGAAGTGAGGCCGCAACCCGTGCCAGGTCCCTGGCAGGTCCCTGGGAACACTCAGCAGGGAGACTCTTTGGAAATAGCTAAAAACAACCTCCTCTGTTCAGCTGCCCAGAGACAAGATCTAAATGCAATTAAGCTAGTAAAGAATATCTTCTTTCAGTTCCCATCCTTTTTTAGCCATTTCTCTGGAAAATTCTGTCACTGGTAGATGGGATCTCTGGGTTTCTAAAGGAACACATCCTTGTGAAGAACTAACTCTAGACACAAAAATTTCTTCATGCAAAGGAATAGGACTTAAATTCAAGAATAGCTTATAGGGACATAAGGCAGAAGCTTCATGAGGTTACTTTGTGGACACTAAGGAATGAGTGGACAGATTCATTACGGGCTGACTGCTTGCAGGACATGGCAGTGGGGTTCTCTGCTTCTCTGGGTTAGTTTTGCATTGCTATAATAAAATGCCAGAGATTGCACAGAATAAACAGAAAACATTTGCTTCTTATAGTTTTGGAGGCTGGGAAGTCCATGATCAAAGTGCCAGCAGCTTTGCTGTCAGGTGAGAGTGTGCTTTCTAGTTCTCAGATGACTATGTTCCCTGTGTTCTCACATGGAAGAGGCATGAAGTATCTCTGGGGTGTTTTTATGAAAGCACAAATCCCATCATGCAAATTCACTTCATGACCTCCTAAATCCCCTACCTTCAAGTAATATCACACTGGGCATTAGGATTTCACATGAATTCAGGAGGAGAAGGAGACATAAAAATTTAATCCATAGCAGTGGTTAATGGATTTTACTATGTCATCCAAAATCATGCTGAGAAGTTGGGTCTGCTATGCCATTCCACAAAAGAAGAAGGAAAGCCGCAAAGGATTTAGCTGATTTGCCCACAGTCGGATAGCCATGGGCCCTTCACAGGACCCAAGTCTCTGTCATGCTGTGAAAGAGACCTTCTCATCCCTATTTCCACAAATTTACCTCTCAACACCGGCTTGCACTATACAGATTTTATTCCCTTCCCTGAAGTAATAGTCCCTCATAGGGTGATCGCAAAGTTTGTAGCCTATTATAGGTGAGTGCATTAAATGAGCCTGTTACCAGACTGGTCTGAAGACCACCAAGGCTGAAATAAGGAACCTATCCCATCCGCATATAATGAGTTTGCAGGTTCACTGACTTGTGTCACAGAAAAAGAATTTTCAGGACAATCAAGATACACGAGGTGGTTTATCAGAAGGACTTTAAGGATGCACTCAGGAGAATGCAGGTGCTGAGGGACCAGGCACGTTGTGAGCATTATGAGTTGGGGCGTCTTCAAGATGGTGATCCAGGATATGCCTTCTTGCTGGCTGTCGGTCACGGTGCAAGCCATCTGCCGGTGTTTAAAGTTGAAATCTGCCGCCCACCAGTGTTGCTTCGTTGGAGTGGGGGAAATGGTTTGCAGGTGAAAAGCACAGACGAGTCCAGATTCTCATGATTATTGTCTTTAAAATTCTTTAGGAGTTATTTTTTTTTATTCAGTGAGTTTCCCGGAAAAGTCTTGAGTAACTTTTATGTCTTGAAGTTGCAGGTAAATGCAGTTTTAAAATCTCAATTTCATTGTCTTCTTTCTATCTAATTTTTATTTCTTTTATCCACCCTAGCCTCCCCCCTCCCTCCTGCTGCACCCCTAGTCTTCAGTTCCTTATTCCTAAGAGGGTACTGAGAGCCATTCCTTATCTGAGCCTCAGACTCAGCCTGGTGACTAGCCATGTGCAAAGTTTTGGTATAAGCATCAAATGAGCATGGAGTCTCCACAGGGTCAATAAGCTGCCTTAACCCAGAATGGAAAGTGTCCGGGAAACAGAAGTTGAGAATGTCCAGGCCAGGCCATCCTTGGTGATCCTTTGGTCCAGTGTTTTTGGGCTCTGCCTTTGTGGGAGGGCTAAGCAGGATGATTTCCTCTTTGTCTCATCTGTGAATGGTCTTCACATCAGGCCCTATGGAATATTTTAAATATATTTTGTCCAGGGCTCAGGAATTCCCCAGAGGAAGGGCAGCATGTGCTTGTAAATTCCCCAACCTGGTGGCCCTGCAAGCATGAGTCTGTCCCTAATCCCAAGTCCCACAGCATCCCCAGGTCCTGCCTAATTGGCATGAGGGGATAACGTAGGCTAGTGGCAGAACTGCTCCACTCTCAGCTCCTGGAAAGCATTGCCCTGGCTTTGTGCAGTTCATTCATTGCTCAGGAGATGTGTTTTCAGATCTCCTGGAGACAGCGTCTTCTGAGCCACACAGAAGGACCAAGGTACAGAGACACCTCTGCCTTCCTAGAGGCAGCTGGGCACGAGAGGAGGAAGAGATTCACTGAGACAGGGTTGACACTGGATACCGGGAGCAGGTTGGGAGTTTGCTGTCGGCCCCGGGCATTGGAGACAAGCAGTAGCATGCCCTGGGAAGAGCTGCCCTTCCCAGGCTGGGCAGGTGTTTTGATGCAACTCTCAACCATTTTTTAGGAAAATAAAAACCTCCCATCTAAAACAGGGCTGTTCCTCCTTTTGGAGGCTTGCCCTGGGGCTGATGGTTGTTCCTTTTGAATGCTATGGGCTCTGGTCTAGGCAACATTCAAATGAGAGAAAGGGCAAGTTGTTGTACTTACGCCCACTCTCAAGACTCCATGTTCCAGAAGTTTTCCAGACAGCGTGTGATGGTTCCCACTGCTGCGGGGCTCTGTGTCACACCTGGAGAATGCAGGCACACCCCACCTAACGTAGCAGTGAGGACTACCAGGGCGAAGCTGGGACTTCCTTGACATCCAGAAGGAAGGAGGCTCAGGGTAGCACCTGAGCTCTCTGCCTGCCCCTGACCCTAATGACCTGCCCGACCCAGGGCACATCCTTTCTGTGAGCCTCAGTTTTTTCTTTTGTGATACAGACATAGGGCCTTGTGCTCTGCTCTCTCCTAGACTGCTTGAAGGAGCCACTGGGTGTCAGACTTGTATCTAGAAGGCCCAGGCTGGCTGCTGCATGATAGTGTGGAAACTTTGTGTGACAAGGCCTGCAGGTCCCACTGCCCTCACCTGATCTTTTTGCCTCCTTGCTAACAAAATGAAAAAATTCTTACCTGCCTGAGCTTTCCTTTGTGAAGATCAAGCCCACTGCCAATGCTGTGTGTCAGTTTCCTATTCATAGCTGATTGACTGGACTGTCCTGTAACTTCTGTCCTGTCCTATAACTAACTCCTTGACCACTGGTGTTGGCCTTGTTCCCCTGACAACCCCTATTCTGACCATATGGGCCAGAGGACACCACTCTCTTCTTCCTTCCATGCTTTTGGACACCTCTTTAGCAAGGACCTCTCCCTGCCCCACCTCTCAGACCTACAAGCTCCATCCCATATTTCCCTCCACTTCCAACCTAACCTCACCTGGTCCCATTTAAGGCCCTGACAGAATGTGTTCTCCCCTCCTCTGCTCTCCGGGCCTCTTACTGTGACTCTTGGTGAGTCTATCTCTTTTCTTACCATTTTAGTTCAATGAGAGTCACCTCTAGAAGCAGGCATTTTGGCCCCAGTGCTGCCTGGACCATGGTGAGGGTATTTAGTGTACAGAAAATGATAAATGACTGGGAAAAGGTGGGGTACATATAGATGATATGGGGCCTAAAACCTCCATAAATTTCACTGCTATTAGCAAGAAAAACAATGTAACATTATGAAAGTAAAATTAGATATTTGGCTCTAAAGACAGCCCACACAATGAATGGTACAAAGCTCAATTCTTGGGCTCCAGGGCCCCCTGCTTTGAGTGAGGCTCGGGGAGCGCACCTGCCACCCTCTGCACTCACAGCACAAAGGGCACATCCAGGGCATGGATCACCTTGGGCATTGGTAATTGGGGATGGAGGGAAAATGTAGCAAGGTGAGAAAGAGGCAGAACGCAAAGGTAGAAACCCTGAAGAAAGATCCCCTTGCCCTTTTCCACTCAGGGCTTTGTGGCTATTCCCAGAGTATTTTGACTAAGTGTCTTTATCAAAGCTTACAAGTTCCACCCGCCACTTGGCAACCTGTCCCACCCCGCCCCCTGCCCAGAGGCCCCTTCCCCTGCTCACCCTCCTCCTTTCCTCGCTGCCTCCAAAATCAATTTTCAGCAAGAGCAGCAGGTTCAGAGCCATCTGGGGCTGCTGGCAGCCACGGCAGGCTGTAAGCAGCTCAGTCTGTTTCCCTTAAACCAGCCCCTGAATTTCTCTGCCATCCCCAGCCTGGTCTTCCCCCTCTTCCCTCCTGCAAGGAGGAGGAGGAGCTCGGTTCCGGACCTAAGTGACCTTCTCCTCAGGAGTCCTTCATCCCTGCAGTGCAGCCACGGGTGTGGGGTCAAGGTTGGCTATGCAGGCCCCAGGCAACCAGACAGCACTCACAGGCCACTTCCCCACCTGTGGGGAAGGAAGGATGTGCTAATTGGCAGGCAGAACACCTCATGGAGGAGGCTGGACCAGTGCCATGTTCGCAGAGTACCCCTTTTTACCTCTGCCTCAGACTCCATCTTAGTGAAAGCAGAGTTCCACACACAAAGCCATTTTCTCTGCTTGAGGGCAAGGAAGAAAAACTGTCACTCTCCTGGCCATCTATATACTTCATTGAAGGCCTCTCCAGCCCAGGACCTTGGCAATGGATGTCCTGTAGAAGAGGCCATCACACTAGAATACTTTGGGATGCATTTACTTTGGCTGTGGGCACTAGCCTAGGACACTTCTATGCCACAAGGATCCAATCCACACCTTGCTCATATCCCAACTCTTACACAAGTACATGTGCATATTTCACCTGCTCACCTTACTAATTCTTAATTTTCTGATAGGAAAAGAACATTTTAGATGATGTTACTAACGTGAAGATCTACCACCAATGTCTCTTCCTGGACTCCTTCCCCTGAGTCCCCTCAATTCCCACTACAGGTGCCTCTTCTTTCTCCCTGTCATGGATTGACACAGAAGAAACCCACAGATTAATAAGACTCTAAGAACAAAGAGGGAGAACAGATGGCATTTCCTTCTGGAACTTTCTCCTAGTGACCAGAAGAGCCAAGACCTGAACCCATAGAACTTGTCTCATAGACAGATACGCTGGACTTTCTATGACAACACTCTCTGGGCACTCTGATAAGGGCCACCATGATTCTTGGAAAACAGGACACAAGGGCACTAGACCTGGCTCTGCCACCTTCTCTGAGGCCTTGGGAAACATACAACCACTTTGAGCCATGGTAGCCCCTCCCCTCATGATGTAAGACATTGGCCTTGACAATAGAATTATCCGTATTTCCTCAGTATAAAGTAGGGGATCAACACCAGGGTGGGTGATTGATAAACACTTGTGGAGAAAGAGTCTACTTAGTTGAGACTCTAGGATTGTAAGGATTCTTATTACAGTGCCTTGTACAAAGTAGATATGCAATATGGATTTCTGCAACCTAATTTTCACGTGGATACAGAAAGACACTGAGGTACTTGAAACAGTGCAATTGGAAAGTTCTGACTGATGTGTTCAGTACAGAGGGATAGAGTTCAGGAAAAATGCCACTGCTGGTTATCTAGGAAAATGCGGCCACAGCAGCTAGAAGTGTGCAAAGGACCATTTCTCTCTTTCATTCACTTTGCTTTCTTCATCCATGTGTAAGTATCACACTCACCAAGCAGAAGGTATGGAGACCACAATGTGGCCCCAGGTACCAGAATTATCCTAACCTAGTGTAGAGGGAATTCTCTTTCAGGGTTAAATCATTGCTTACTGAGTAACACTGCTGAGGGCTAGTGGAGTGCCCTCAGGAAGTCCCTCAGATTGCTGGGGAAATTCAGCCATTTCCGTACTGCAGGGTGGGGTGATACCAGTTACAGCCAAACTCTTAGAATCACTGAAAAGACATTGGTAGAGTTCAGTCCGGTGCATCTCAATACTTATCCTCGTTACTTTTTTTGTTGCTGAGACAAAAAACATCGGACATATAAAATTAAAAGAGAATAGCTTTATTTACCTCACAGTTTGAAGAGATTTTAGTCCATAATTGGCTGACCACAAGGCGGGGTGTTGTGATAGACAGTACTGCAGAGGAGAAATAGTTGATGGCTGGCAGAAGATAACAAGCGGGGCGGCCACAGCTCTTTCTTTCCCTTACATCTTACTCAAGGTACTTAGTGTCAGTGGCATTCACACCCTTAATCTTAGTGCCCTTGATCCTGGCATTACACCATGACTCAATCCCAGCTTCACACACTCTAGACCCAGTCACCTCTGAAAAAGCCCCACTTATGACAGTTATGAGGCTTTGAGGGGACATCTAGACACAAGTCATAACAATGGTGCTCTGAGAAAGTCTTTAGAGGAGACAGAATTTGCCTAAGGGAAGGAAATGAGAAGGGATGTGAGGGCGGGAACAGGACAGGTTTAGGCTGAGCTGATGGATGGATTTTCCCTGTCAGCCCCTGCACCAGACACCCGAAGGTGCTGCTTTGCTCTCTGCTTTCCAGGGAATCATTCACTGATCAGATTCCCACTCCATCTTCTCCCTCACCATTGCTGTAGATCACTGCTGCATTTGTGTCTTTATGCACATTTTAAAAATTGTTTTCCAGAGAAGCAGAAAGCTCACCAGAAACCAAATCTTCTGGTGACTCGATCTAAGACCCTCTAGCCTCCAGAACTATTGCCTATAAGTCACACAATCTGAAAGCTAAGCCCTCACCTGTGAGCCAACTGGAGTGCAAACTGGGGAGAGCCGAGATAGAAGCTAAGCTCCGGCACAGATACAGGAGACAAGAACAGCCCCCTCCCAGTGCTCCCCATACATACCCTGTGACCAACCAACCGACTGGAGGAACTGCATTGTTTGATTGACTTTGCAAGCCTAAAGCCCAGCAAGCATTTAGAGGACAACAATATGCAATATAGTAACTACAGTAGATTTTCTACTGTCTTAGCACTGTTTTGATTCATGTCATTGCTCTATTGTATTCCTTTAAAATTAAATTTAAAAGTACAATAAAAATAAAGATTATTTTCCATGTTTGTTACTGATCACACCCATGCAGCACTGAAGACTTCAGCAAGAGAAGTAGAAATGTGGTCAAGATGGCAGAGAGATGACGGGGAGGGGAGAGTGAAAATGCAGAAAATCAAAGTGTGATGCCACTGTGGTGCCAACACATCAGGGTGTCTCAGCCCCAGAGTCTTATTTAGATTCCGATAATAACTATGCCTTATAACTTACAGCATGCTAGGCGTTCAGAGCACTTAGACACACAGAATTTTGCCCTTCATAATTTGTAACAGACAAAGGAAGTACTAATATTACCTCACAGATGAAGGCACCGAGACAATCAAAGTTTGCACGATTAGTACAAGATTATCCCACCAGACAGTAGAGAGGCAAGAAAGCAGTAAGCTGGGCACTCGTCTTACTGCTGTAAAGGGTTACTTCCTAATTTTTGTGTTGCAACATTTTACTTTATAATACCATTTATAAAATAAATATATACACATTACTGCTTACTCTATATGTTTTACATATCATCAAGTTAATATTATACATTTAGTTGATTTACTTTTAGAGAACTCTCCTAGGCTCTCGGACAGGGACAATGTTTGTGATTGTGTTACTTGTTTATTTTTTAAAGTAGCATAAAGAGATTGAATAAGGCAGAATTTAAGGTACATACTCAAGGAAAACAGAGTGTGGGCCCTCAAGAGGGAAGTGCACTGTGGTCTACACCTGGGGATATTTACATATTTAGGGGGTAGAAATCCACGGAATTTGTAAATCTGTAAGAAGCTCCCTCTTGGTCTTTGTTTGTTGGAAAAAGAATGACCTTCACATGAAGATAATGGCCCATTTTATAGATGAAAGAATGGCCCTATCGTGGGAGAAAGGCAGAACCCAGTCAATCATTTTTTAAAGATAGGTTTTCTAGCATATTTTGCCTGAAAACATTCTTTAAACTCTCTCAGTCTCTATCTTAAGATTATATTTCTGCCTTTTCACTTAACTGATGATTTATAGGCTTACTATATTTTTTAAGGGAGTTGGGATACAACGGGCTTAGAAGAAAAGAAGCGTTAAAAAGCCTAGAGAATACAAATATGGGTAGCCTTGTGTAACTTTCGTTGCATCTTGAAGTTACAATTCTCTTAAAAGTACAAATTTTAAATTATGAGCTTCCTGTTTCCTTTCTACCTATCTTTATTTTTTCTATGTTAACTTATCACACCCTGGGTCTATTCTTAAGGGATGCAGAGGGTCCAAAATTCTCTCTACTATGGCTGCTTCAGGCTGAGGAAGGAGGCCTGACCCTGACTACTCAGAAATCAAAAATCTCACTCTGATGGATCTAAGAAATCAGTTCTGTAATTCAAAGAACCATTATGTCTTGATAATCAAAATCATAGTCTTGATGCCTCTTTACCTCTTGTCACTGTTTTGCCAAACGAAATGTCACTGAATAGGGTTTGAGGAAGTCCCCATAGTGGAGATGGGGTACCTTGATTTACTACACCTACAGGGCAAGTTACAGGGTTCCTGATTTCTATCACAGAAAAAGAATTTTCAGGGCACATCAGTAAGAGGCTTAAAGAAGTTTCCTAAAGCACAATTTAAGGTAAACACATTCTCCTCTCTCTCTTTCTCTCTCTCTCTCTCTCTCACACACACACACACACACACACACACAAGGTGTGGGCCCTCAGGAGAGAGAAAACTATTGGCTCATGTTTATCTGTATATATAGCATAGAATAAAAATGACACCTTTATTTTTATTTTCCATAATTATATTGGAACCCAGGGCCTTCACACTGAGCTATATAGGTAACAATTTTATCTTTTATTTTGAGACGTGGTCTTGCTAAATTGTGAAGGCTGAGCTCAATGTGGAGATCCTCCCGCCTCATCTTTCCTAAGTGTTGGAATTATAGGTGTGTGTTACCACGCCTGGTTAATCGTTGTAATATTTAGCATCTACCCACACTGTAACTACACAATCCTCCCATGAGATGGGCCACATGGAGGCTCTCTAAAGTTGAACACCCAGTCCAAAGTCATGCAGAGGGTCTCATGGCAAGCCTTCTGATTCCAAATACCATGCCACATGGCCCGTGAAACTTGACGGGCTTAGTGCTCTCAGAGCTCCTGCTGTCACTGAAGGTCTGCAAGCCTTGGTCTCAGAAGGCTGTGGAACCTTCACAACTCTCGTTTCATTTCCTAGGCCTGTTCCCAGATTGGACCACGGACCCAGAGTGTTCCTGAACTTTGATTTCATCTGGTCTATCCTGAGGAGTAGTTGGTTTTGTTATAGATGTTCACAGCTGAAAAAGTCATAGCAATTCAGCTCTTTGTCTTAGGAGGCATAAAAGAGTACTAGAAAAAGAGAAAACTGCTCGTCACCAGTAATGGTACAGGGCTGTCATATCCATGAAGCTCCATGCTAGTCCAGGCTGCTCTGTGCCCCAGGTTTGATGTGACATCTCTGACAGTGACAGTAGAGTGCAAGTAGTGCACAGGAGCCAGGCACAATGACTGCATTGTTTTTAAAAAACTAGATTTTAGGGCAACAGGGTACCATGTAACATCTCCAAGAACCTGGGACATAACCACAACTCCTTATGTCCAGGAAAATTACAGAGGACACATAAGTTCTTTTTTCAACAACTATTAATTATAACAGTTAATTCTCTTTGAGAAGAAAGGTTCTACTAGGTTAGAGGTAGAACTACACTGTTAGGTAAGCAAAGAAGAGGAAGCTACTCAAGAAAACTATGGAGCACATTACAGAGCCCATGAAAAGATGTTACTAAAGACAAAAATCATTCCAGTTTCTTTTTCACCATATTCTGCTATAGTTCAAATCTCAAATGTCCCCCAAAGGTCCATGTGGTAAAGGCATGCTTCTAGTGGGAGGTCTTTGGGTCACTGAAGTGGATAGAGGGACCCTGACATTTCTGTTTCCTCTCCCATCCACGAGATGAACATTTTGCTCTGCCACATGCCCACCATGCAGGGACAGCACAGGCATGAAGGCAACCATGGACTGGAATCTCTAAAGCTAGGAGCAAAGCAAATATTTTCTCTTCATAACTTGATTAATTGGGGTATTTGTTATAGCAATGGAAAGCTGACTAATATACCTTTATATTCTCACTAAAAACATAAGGAAAACCTTCTTCCATGAACTGAAATGGCACTGGGGGTCATTATGGAGTTTAAAGCATGATAACTTAACAAGGGCTTGAACCTGAGTTGCCTACAGATCACACTTCTGAATCTTTTTTTTTTTTGTAACTCTCTGTCATTTATTATTTTCTAATTTTTTTATCTTAAAAAAAAGGAAAACAGAAAAAGGGTAGAAATGATACAGAATTTCACAAAACAGCATTAAGAAATCATCACGTTGCTACATTACATATTGTTCTTAGAAGCAGTTGTTCAAGTTACAAAATCAAAGCATAAAAAAATGAACAGACAAACAATGACAGCACAAACTATTCCATTTGATGAACTAACAAGAACTTATTACTATGGTTTTCTATCTTGCATGCTTTAACATACATGCTTCTGTTTCTTGAGCAGTGAAACCATGTCAGGAAGTTTCAGTTTGGAGAGAGGGCTCCTCACTGGAAAGGGCTTTGTAGTTATTAAGGTTTATATACTAACCATATCTCCCCAATTCCTCTGTATGCTCCTGAAGATCAGAGGCAATCTCAGATTCCCTTTGTGTTTCCTATCTCATCAAGACAATGCAGAATATATATGTAGAAGCAACTCCAAATAGAGCCCTCTGAGTACTGAACAGAATAATGACAGTATGGTCATGGTCTTGGGGAGCCTCTTAGATCCATCTCCATGCTTGAGGTTTGGCCATCCCCTTGTGAGATGGGCATCATATTTGGGTTTGTCTCTGACCCTGGGCAGCTCTATGCTATGCAGAAAAGACAATGTGGCCAAAAGAGAGGGGCTGTGGATTATGAGACAGACAAGCTAAGCCTCTCTGAACCTCTATTTCCTCACCTGGAAAAGGAATGGTGATATCCACCTTTCACACTTGGGAGGACTTTGTGAAGTGTAATTCAGACAGTAAATATGAAAAGAAAACTTTTTTAAGTTATAGAACTAAACTCATAGAAACATAGCCATCCAGAGTAGGAGAAAAGAGTCAAATGGAGTTTATATGCAGAGGATCCCACAAAATTAAAGAACCACACTGAGAAGATAAAAAAGGTAACAATTTCAGATGGTATGACGTGGGAACGGGCAAGAGAAGAGCAAGAAACATTTTCCATGTAAACAATGCAAGCTTTAGACTTCTTGGCTGTTAATTACAAGAAGAGACCAAGACACTTGTAAACCCATCTGCCACATTGTGGATAATTCCATACGGCTGAAATCTGATTCTAGCTCTTGGAGAGTGGGTTAAGTAGATGCAGCCAGGCAGGAGCACTGTGAATAAAACACTGGGAAGGCACATTTCTATCATGCTTTACTATTTCCAAAGCACTTACACATACATTATCCCATTGCACCCTTACACCCATGTGAAGTAGGTATTAGGCTCTTCAAACAAACTTGAGAACTGTAAGTAATTTGATCAAAATCACACAATTAATAAACAACTGAACCCAAACACAGGTGTTCTGATCCTAAATCCTTTGCTTCTTCAAGCTTGAGGGAAATCTTAGGTTATGTATTTCACTGTGTTTACTGAAGGGGAAGATGGAGCCCTCACAGTTTACTAGCAAAGATGCAGTTTGGTGTTCTTGTTGCATTCTCAGTTGGTTTTATTGTCTGTACATCAAACCTTAAAAGTGTTTTACATGTCAATGCTCATTGTCTAAATAGATCGCAAAAAGGCCTGTAAAGATGAACAAATTTAAAGTTGCAGAAGCATTACTGCCTTTGGCCTCTGGATGGTATCATTATTCAGCCTGATAAAGGATTTGTATACAGATTTCCTGGGTCTTGGCTTTCTTAAGACTCTTAGACCCTCTGTGTAAACATGACATTTGTCCCAAAGTATGAGGATTGACCCACAACAGATCCTTATCCACTATCTAAGATGTCTAAAAACGACATCACCTGCTGACACAGATCATGTGTGTCCACCTTGGTTGAAGATAGGACTGCCCAAGCCTCAGGAAGCCCTCTGTGTTCTTGAAGACAGGAAGGAGTACATTGAGGTGCAGTGGAATGTCATGAGCTGGTCATGAGGACCAGCCTGACCACAGACTGGCCTCCTATTTCAGCCTATACCCTTATGCTCAGGAGCTGATTCTGTGCAGAGTTGTTTGAGGTTTATTCCTTGAAACAGGAGGAAGGGCCTAAAATGCTGCAGTATTTTACTTTCTTAAATGTAGGAAACACAGCTGAGATCAAGTGGAATTAGGTAAACTCTGTTCTAAATAACCCCAAGCATTTTACCAATTAAGGCATTCAGGGGATTCATCTATGATAAGGCTGGTGTCTACTATATTTCTGAGAAGTTTTTTCCTCAGGTAAGGGGCTACTGTCTCTGGATCACTAGGTGGATTTGGAGAATCCTTTATACTTTCTGGCCTGCATCCCAAACTCTTGATCCCAAAGTATCTGGAAAATGACAGTATGCCTACTACTCTACTGAACTTTCCATGACAAGTAAAGAAATATTAAGCAACTATTTTGAACTGGCTGTTTTAATTAGAGAAAGAGATCATGTAGGTATAGAATCCAAGTAAATGTCTCATTCAGAATCAGCTGAAGATATAACAAATTCACAAGGTATATCCACTTATAATGTTTTCAATTAGGGTCTAAATATAATGTGAGGTATGAAAGACTTATATGATATAGGTTTTATCCCAGGGAATTTATAATGAAGCTGTGAAAACAGTTGCTCAGTTGAGGTCTACAAAGTAATAGCATGAATTGTATTTCTTTTTTAAAAATTAAAACCTGGTTTTAATTTTTAAATTTTGTCTGCTGAAATACGATGTTATTTTGAAATGAATTGCAAAGTTATTCACTTATCCAGTGGTGCGTCAATTGATTCTAAGATTTCTGGCATTCTCTTTTCTTTACTGATGAACAAATTTGAAACAAAGAGTTGGCACCCACCTGCCAGTGGAGAGAATCTCCTTCCTAAGACTTCCATTGCAAAGAACACAGACTGGTGTATGGATCCAAATGCCTAGGTTATCGCCTTCTGGTTTCTGAAAGGAACACCTGGTTGCTTGCAGGTATCAGGTAATCTAGGAGGAAAAATACCAAATGGAAAGGATTGGTTTCAGGAGACAATGGAAGTAGACGATCAAAGGGTCTGGGAGGCACCAGCAGGCCTGAGAGCTGAGGAACCTCAGTGACACACACTGGTGTCATTTTCTAGTGGAGATTCTTCATCAGCAAAAGGACAAACAGTTGGTAAATGCACAGTATGCTCCCTTCCTGAGCAACCTCCTGACCCATAACCTTGCACCTTATCCTTCTGCAAAGAATGCTTCCAGACTCTTTTCATGGATGGAAAACCTTTGACTAAGCCCTGAAACGTTGTGGCTACTCATATATTTTTGAATGACTTGACACAACCCCCACTCCTTAATTTTCCAAGAAAAGTCATTCTTTATAGATTTACCTGATCAGGGTTCAAGAAAGTCCAATCAACTCTTGATCCCCACTTCAGATAGTGGCCTGGTTAAACTTTAATGTGAGGCTGCCCTATATTCATTTCAATGGCCTGTATTTTTATAAGGCAACTAACCTGCATAGACAGACATGTGCCATGAAAGATGTAACATTGAATAATGCAGGATGCCTACTCTCTGGGACCTGGCTCCCTCATAGTGCAAAACAAACAATTCTTCAGTAACTAATATGATACAGAATGTGCTCTTTGTAGGCAAAGGGTTCAAAGGACTATGGCTTTTTAAAGTGAGCGGGACCATATTGGGTTGAGCAGGGAAGCTTTCCCAAAGGGATGGAAGCTGCAATGCCTCCCGAAGGATTTGTAGAATTTCTCCACTTAAAGAGAGGTACGGAGACCTTTCAGGAGGTGGTGTCAGATATAAGAAATACCTCCTGTAGGAATAGGGCTACAATAGGGAGAAAAAAACAGGGAAACTGAGGGCCGGAAGGGTAGGGTACATAGAGATTTTGAAGGTTATGAATGCCAGGTTAAGGTTCCATCACAAGATAGTGGAGAGAAAACCCTCTGTGCTCATCCTGTGTATTCTCTGGGATTTAATCCAGACTCCTGATCCACTGCTTTGAAGCATTCAATAGAGCAGTCTCTGGGGCTCTCTTCTTTTTCTGATTTTCTGCCTCAGTGGCTGAGATGATAAAAACCATCAGATGCCTGATTTGAGCGAGGTCCTAATGCTGGGATCCTCTCACATCACAGTCATCTGGTTACTTGCACTGGGTGTCCTGCCAGCCCGCAATCACGAGAGTCTTGTTTTTGAAACACTGTATGTGCCCTTTTCTGGAAAAGCATAAGACTAAAAGACAGGAAAGTTGTTAGGGATTTGGGTTCAGAGATGGAAGCTTGCAGAAATGATAGGAGAAAAGAAGGGAGGGCATAGAAAAGGATTTCCAGAAAGAAAAAAAATGTTTTTACCTAGGTTCCGGTTCCACCCGACAATACAGACCCAACTCATAACTGCCAAGTTATCAGGACTTGCCAATAAGTTTTCTATCAGGAAAACTGATAGCAAACTTGACAAGATTGCTGCATAGGGAAAAGCTGTATGCATGTATGTATGTACCTGCACATGTACAAATGGCCTTGAAATTATTTCTGATGTTCAGTGCCATGTAATTCACCATTTCCTGTGCACAGACCTCCAAGGAGTCTGATGGGGACCCAAAAGAATTTTCCTGTCCCTATTTTCCTGAGGATTAAACATTTTCTACTTCAAAACTCTGACACCAGAGTGGTGCCTGCTCATAAACAGTGACCTCTATTCTACCCTGCAGGCCAAAGAGGGTCCTGCAACATCAGTAACCCAGTCAAGCCAAAGAGCAGACATTTTCCTTTGTCCTGACAGTACTCAGTGAGTACTGTCCATGCTGTAAGTTTATATTACTTAGAAAAAACTGTGCCTACTGTCACATCTAGCAAGCTACGCACATGTGTGGCTTAATGTGATTGAAACTATTTATTCGTTGCCTACGTCGGAGTCTGATAGCCCATGCACTAAGAGTCTCCTCCACCTTGCACCTATACGATCTGGCACATGTGACAGACACATCAGGCTGTCAATGGCAGAGTTAGGAAGGGCCGGGATTTTGCAGGAATTTTTAATGGATAAGATTCTAAGGAGCCTATATGAGTGCTCATAATTTGGGAACTAGAGGTCTGTCTGAGAAATATAAAAGAGCACATGGGTCATTGGAATACAGAGCTTTTGTTCAATTGCTTCCCAGTAGCCAGTGAGATGACACGCAGATATGTCACCCGCTAGCATCATTCCCCTGTTACCTATGGACCCCACCATTCCATTCCTATGGTGCTTGATTAGGAAAATAAAAGCGAAGGTGCTATTAAAATCTTTGATGGAAAGCAGATATTTACGAGCCCTGAACATGAGCTAACTCTTGGCGTGCCCACCATGGGTTCAGTGCTCTTGGCTTTGGTGGGGGAATGAGGGCAAAGAGACAGAAGACAATGGGAGGTAAAGAATGCAGGGGCAGCTGGAACATTGTTCGCTGTTCCCAGATTCCAGTACAGCATCACTGGCTTACAGAACGCTCGTGTGACCTCACTGGATTCCAGGCTCTATATTTGTTCACCATCAGTGTCTATTACTGTAAATAATTGAAAGGAACATAATAGGGTGAGAATTAGTGTTGCCTCCCCCCTTTGCCTTTCATAAAATCTTTTTATATCAGAGGGGTCTGGCCCCAGCCACTCCTAGCTCTATAATTAGTTCTGGGAGCTGTGAAGACTGAGAGTTAGCTAATGACATCTTAGGCTTTAATTTTTGGGGTGCCTTGGACCTTTAAATCTTTGTTGGAACAAAGGGTCAGGGTTCCAGTAGAACTGAATAATTTGTACTGATAATATGTGAATCTGTCAGGGGGATTCCTAAATTTGAGAAATGAACAGACAAGACCCCAAGTCTGGGGTGACAACAGGAGACCACATTCTATTTTCTATATTGTTGAGTACATGGCAATCGGTATGAGTCACAATCTGAAAACTTGCATGATCTTCCCCTCTATTGTTTCTGCCTTGTCCAAAATTCGTGTGAGACACTTGCACACCGTATCTCAAAGCAGAGTCTCCTGTGCCCCAAGATTGCCACCTTAGTGCACAGACAGAAACAAGAGCTCCAGGGCCCTCACAGTGCCTTTAAAGCACATGTCTATAAGGTATGGGCATCCACGAGGACACACGGCTGACAGTGTCACCACATGAAAAAATACTTGGATTGGACTAATCAATAGTTTTGGAAACCAAGACTCCAAAACATGTGACGTGATAGTATGTTCATCTCCCTGCTCCACCAAACTATCTCACACTGTCCTCTATTCTCTGCATGCTCTTAGATACTGTCCCCTGGCTCCCAGGCTAGTGCCTGACTGCCTGTTCTGGCACATGCCCTTCCTTTTCTTCCTCTAAGACCTGTTGCAATCCCTTCTCCTCTGTGACATCTCCTCAAGTTTATCTCTGCAAGGGGTTGACTGTTTCTTCCTGGGTATGGTGAAAGCCCTTCTGCATAATTTTGTGACAGTAATAATCATACTGTGACATAACAGTGTATCAACCACCTTTCTCCACCAAGCTGTGAACTTTAGGGATGAACTCTACTATCTGCATAACTCGACTCATCCCAGGTCAGAGCCTGGTATGGTTTAGCCGACAGGTGATGCTCCTTACACGTGTCAAGAGTGAATAAGCACATTTGAAATGTTTACCCTCTCCCTGTGAACAAGAGTAACTATAAGATGGAGAAGGCAACAAATGCAAAATTCTTGAGATGCTTGAGGGGAGGAAGGGAGAGTGCTAATCAAATATTATTTTGAGACTTCAGCCTCCATTTATCTTTATCTCCCACGGTAAGGACAGGCAATTGCAGATTCATACAAGGGCTCACTTTCCTCCTCCACTGTCTACAGAGAACAAGAAGGTGGGGCAAAAGCCTTGGCACTGGGGTATTAGCAGGGCTGGTGTAAAATAATACAATCTTTGTGGCTGAGAGGTCCTGTGGCCTTGGTAAGCCACACTCCACCTCATCATTAAGCGACTGTGCTAGGATATTAATAGCAGGGAAGCGCTGTCTGTGTAGGCAAGTGCTGCTTTTTCCAAGCTGTGTGAGCCCCTCTCCCAGAAACAAAGTGCTCTACAAATAACCAGTGCATGGTCTGAATTCCTTAGAGCAGGAGCTTTGGGGATAATTAACAGGACAAGTAGGACCCTTCTCTGGGCAGAGCACCCAGCTGCAATAGCTCCGGGCAGGCCAACACTTAGGGTGAGGGACAAGTGCACAGTGGAAGGACTCGTGAAGGGGGTGAAAGTCAGCCTTCCTGGGTTTTAGCTTTACCACCTCAAGAAACCAGCTGGGGATCTTGAAAGAAATCATCAGTGTTTTCTGTGGCTTCTTGTTCTTGGAGACTAAAGTTCTATGAGTTTTGTAATGTGTTTTGATAAAGTCTTGCTAAAGGCCTTTATTAATTGCAAAATAATACATCAATGAAGGGGTAAATAGTGGTGGCAATGGTAATGGTGATAATGTCAGCTTGTTGGGGGAACGTGTTCCTTAAAATGACAAGGAGGCACCTTCACCATCCCCACCTCTGGAAACCAGCCAGCAATAAGACATGAGCCAGGAGATGTGCACTCAGCTTCCTGTCTGTCATCTTCTCTCCAGGCCACATGTCAGGCTTCCCCACATGTGGTGAAACTCTCCCTGTATTTTCTCAGACCCTGTCCCTAGCAAGCAGCCACAACCCCTATCCACTGAATTCTCCTCCAAAGTCCTATTTTAAGCTTTTCCTTTCACAGATCCCCTTTATGCTCATGACCTTATGAAAGGTACATTGGTTTGGTCTAAGTGTCAGGTCTGGTCTCATGTTCCGAAATAAAACTGGCCTGTTGAGCTCATATCTTTGCTTTTTCCTTCATTTATCCTAACAATCACTCTGTGCTTCATGCTATTCTCTTTGTGTTAATTGGACCAGACTGACTTCTGCTCACTCTAGGTGTGTATCCTTACCTCAGTTTCCACATCATCAAAATAGCCAGATGATAACATTGTCTACACATAGCAGTTAGGTGAGGATCTATCTAACTTGTGGGAAGCACTAAATGAATACTAGCTGATAGTACATTTATTTCTCTATCACCTGATGCGATCTATCCCCACAGTCTTTTGAGAAAGTTGCTCTTGGCCTGGGGTTAACTCAGTAACACAGACCCCCTAACTGCTCCATTCAGAGGAACCAAAAGAAACAGCCAAATCCTAACAACTTGAGTCTCCACATTGACCCTCACGGAACAGCAAGGACTCATCACCTCCTCTCCAGTGACTTTTTATTTCTGGCTGCAAGGCACAAGTCTGCAGTCCAGCTTAGTACTGTGAAGAAGAAAATTCATTAGCTCCAAAGTCCCAGGAGACTTAGGCATTGTCTTGGTTTCTTGACTCTATGGTAACCAATGGCTTACACAACAGAAATTCACTGACATCCAGTTCTGAAGATAGAAACCCCTGCTCTAGGCCTCTCACCCAGCTTAAAGAATTCATTGCTTTGGAAGGCAAAAATTCAAACTTTACATGTCCTCCGCCTGAATTCATGTCTCCCTTGGCCTAGATATTACCCTATGCATAAGGACAACAGTGCTAGTGGATTAAGGCCTTCTCTAATGACTTCATTTTACTTGACTACCTCCAGAATGTCTTTCAGAGATACTAGAGATAAGAAAGCCAACCCCATGTTTTCAGGACATAATACAATCTGTAACAGACATGCTGTATCTCTCATTTGGCAGCAGTGATTCTTAGAAGGATAGAATTTCTTCCACTTTAAAACTAAAGAAACAAAATCCAAAGATCAGGAAAGAGGGCAAAAGCATGAAGTCTCAGGTCTCTGGAGTAGATTTCCCAGATGGGGAAACACCTACTTCAGTGTGGGCCTCAATGTGTACTCCACACCTGTCAGAAGGGAATCAGGGGATCCCCCAAGGAACTAGGCAGAATTAAGATTTGTCCATTCCACTGCAGTTTTGGTGAACCAGGAGCCCTGAGGATGGAATTTAAATGCTTATTGCTAAGGGTCACTTGGTAAGTTTCTTCTCACCAAGCCTGCAAATATTTCTCCCAGCATAGATACACTAAGTCAAAAGGCAGTGGATCTGTAAGTATATCCACAGCAGAGGTCTGAAATCAAGATAGAGATGGAGGCAGCTGAGGTTCCCAGGGAAGCCTGATGGCTCTCAGCATCTATTTACATGAGAAGCCAAGTTCAGCCTTGGAGCAGAGATCCTGGGTGTTTTCCACAGCCACACCTTCCTGATAGTTACAGAATAACAACTGTGGGGGTGGCCTTGGATGCAGACTTGAAATGAGGTGGGAAGAGTGGAAATGTTTTGGGACTGGACTTTGCATGTGCATCCTCTTAGCACTACTTTGGGAGGTCTCCAGAGTCCAAAAGAGGGCCTGGAACCTCCACCATGGGCCCGCCCTGCCACCGGGAACTTAGCTGAAGCCTGCCTCAGGTGTAGGCTGCCTGGAACCTCCCCGAGGGCTTGCCTTGCCAACAGGAACATCACATAGGCCCGCCCAAGAATGAAAACTGCCCTGGACTGCTTCTGCTGGGCCCACACTCCCACTCGGAACATCAGAAGATCTCCCAGGCTCCGGTTAGTGTGAAAAAATTTGGAACTTTGCTCTCAGGTGGTGAACCTTGGACTACAACAGATTAACTATATCAGTGTGGTGAGTTTGCCCCTAAAATAGTAAAGTAGTAAAACCCCCTCCAACTAACTGTAAGACTTTGGTGAGTCTGAAAAGAGTGTGTGTGATCTTCTCCTATACATAGAAAACATCAGGCAGAGTGAAAATGACAAAACAAAAAAGCAAAATGCAGTCTCAGATATATAGTTCACCAAAAGCAACTACAGGAGACATTGAAATAGAGGACCTCAAAAGTAACACAGCGCAAATCTCTGAAAAGATAACCAGTAAAATAAAAAAAAAACAACTGCATCAGGCTATAGAGGAAATCAAATTAGAAGTACTCTCCCATGTAAAGATAGAAATAACAACTTTAGTAAAGGAGTTGTTGAATGAAGCTAAAGAAGAAATAGAGAAAAAAGTACATGAGCATGGGAAACTGATTGAAATCTGCATGAACAATATAGAAAACAAGCAGAATTCATGAAACAAACACAAAGAGACATCCAAGAAACAAAAACTTCTATTGAAAGCATGCAAAACTGCCTAAAGGAAGCTGAGGATAAGATTTTGAACCTTGAGGACAGGATCACAATTAGTGATCAGGAAAGGATAGAATGTTTAAAAATAACAAAGCAGCATGAAATGACAATCCAGAAGCTTCATAATGATGCCAAGAGCAACAATATAAGAATAATAGGAATTAACGAAGATACAGAAGTCCAGGCAAATGACATATGTAACATATTTACAGAAATAATAGCAGAAAATTTCCCAAACATAGGGAAAGAATCTGATATGCAGATAAGTGAGGCACATAGAACACCAGTCACAATCAACATAAATCCACACCCAGACACATAATAATTAAGATCTCAGACATACAGCATAAAAACAGAATACTAAAATCTGTCAGAGAAAACATACAATTCACCTATCAAGGAAAGCCCGTTAGAATCACAGCAGACTTTTCAGCACAAATCCTCAAGTCAAGAAGAGCTTGGAGTGAGGTATTTCAAGCCCTGAAAGAAAACAACCTTCAACCCAGACTGATGTACCCAGCAAAACTTTCATTCAAATTTAATGGAGAAACAAGATACTTCGGTGACAAAGAACAACTGAAGAAATTCATGTCCACCAAACCAACCCTAGAAAGAGTACTGAAAGACATACTAGACAGAGACAAAAATGGCCACAATCCCCAAAACAACAACAGAAAGAAACCACCAGGTAGGATAAACAATTAAATAAGAGGAAAAGCAGAAAGAAAAAAATGGAACATAACATGGCAAAGTTGAGCCAGTACATATCAGCGATATCCATAAATATAAATGGCCTCAATTCACCTATCAAAAGAAATAGATTGACAGGATGGATCAAGAAACAGGACCCCACAATATGCTGTATACAAGAAACACATCTGACCCAAAATGAAACTCATCGATTAAAAGTCAAAGGATGGAAAACAGTATTCCATGCAACAGGAACCCAGAAAAAAGCAGGGGTAGCTATTCTATTTACAGACAATGTGAACTTCGAACCTTAAATGATTAAAAGAGATAAAGAAGGTCACTACATACTTGTTAGTGGAAAAATTCAAGAGGAAGAACAATTATAAATATATATGCACCAAATAGAGGAACACCCAACTATATAAGACAGATACTAATGGACATGAAAAACCAAATACACAAGAACACAATTATAACAGGAGATCTTAACTGCCCACTGTCACAAAGAGATAGATCAACTAGACAAAAAGTCAGCAAGGAAATAACAGAACTGCATCATACCTGTGAGCAATTGGACTTAGTAGATGTGTACAGAGTGTTCCACCCAACCACATCAGAATACACATTCTTCTCAACTGCACATAGGACAGTCTCCAAAATAGACCATATATTATCCCATAAAACATTCTTAAGTAAATGCAAAGGTATTGAAATCATACCATGCATAATATCTGTCCATAGTGCACTGAAATTGGAAATTAATGGCAAAAGATATTGTAAAACCTGCATAAATACATGGAAATTAAATAACAGCCTTTTGAACAACCAGTGGGCTACAGATGAAATTAAAGAAGAAATAAAACAATACCTACAATTCAATGAAAATATAGAAACAACATACTGTAACCTGTGGGAGGCAATGAAAGCAGTCTTAAGAGGGAAATATATAGCAATAAACTGTCATACCAAGAAAACAGAATGAGCACAAATAAACAACCTAATGTGCCATCTCAAGCTTCTAGAAAAAGAAGAGCAAGCTAAACCCAAAGCTCATAGAAGAGAGGAAATTGTAAAGATTAGAGCAGAAATCAATGCAATTGAAACTAAAAAACCAATAAGAAGAATTAATGAATCAAAATGCTGGTTTTTTGAGAGAATCAACAAAATTGACAAACCCCTAGCCAACCTTATAGAAAGAAAGAAAGAAAGAAAGAAAGAAAGAAAGAAAGAAAGAAAGAATCCAAATTCATGCAATAAGAACTGAAAAGGGAAAAATTACTACAGATCCCATGGAAATTCAAAAGATCATGAATACCTACTTTGAAAATCTATACTCACATAGAGTGGAAAATACAGAAGAAATGGACAGATTTCTAGAAACATAGGAACTACCAAAGCTCAACCAAGAAGGCATAGCAATCTTGAACAACCCAATATCAGCTATTGAAATTGAAAATGTAATTAAAAACTTACCAACAAAGAAAAGCCCAGGTCCTGATGGATTCACAGCTGAATTCTACAAGAAATTTAGAGAAGATTTGATGCCACTACTCCTTAAACTCTTCAATGAAATTGAGAAAAAAGTAATCCTCCCTAAATCATTCCTGGAGGCAAGTATTACTCTGATACCAAAACCAGAGAAAGATCCAACCAAAAAAGAGAACTATAGGCCAGTCTCACTAAAGAACATTGATGCAAAGATTCTCAACAAAATACTGGCAAATAGAATGCAGGAAATCATCAAGAAGATTATGCATCATGACCAAGTGGGGTTCATTCCAGGAATGCAGGGATGGTTTAACATACGCAAATCAATAAATGTAATACACCACATCAACAGAGCCAAAAACAAAAACCACATGGTCATCTCAATAGATGCAGAAAGAGCTTTTGACAAAGTCCAACACATGTTCATGATAAAACCCTTCAGAGACTCTGAATGCACAGTGTCTACCTCAACCTTATAAAGGCCATCTATGACAAACCAACAGCCAACATTATACTAAATGGACAAAAACTGAAAGCTTTCACTTTAAAATCAGGAACAAGACAAGGATGTCCACTATCACCACTCCTTTTAAACATAGTTCTGGAAACACTAGCCAGGGCAATTTGATAAGAGAAATAAAAGGAATAAAGATAGGAAGGGAAGAAGTTAAATTATCACTATTTACAGATGACATGATACTCTATATAGTAAGACCCAAAAATCTCCATTAAAAGACTACTAGAGGTAATAAACAAGTTCAGCAGTGTAGCTGGATATAATGTCAATGCTCAAAAATCAATAGCATTCCTGTATACAAACAAAAGACTCACTGAGAGAGAAACTATGGAAATATCGCTCTTTACAATAACATGTAAAACAATGAAATACTTAGGAATCAACCTTACTAAAAATGTAAAATACCTATATGCCAAAAATTATACTACACTGAAAGAGGAGATTGAAGAGGATATTAGAAAATGGAAGGATATTCCTTGCTCTTGGTTAGGAAGAACCAGCATTGTGAAAATGGCCATACTCCCAAAACTATTATACAGATTTAATGCAATCCCAATCAACATACCATTGACATACCTCACAGATCTGGAGAAAACACTCCTAAAATTCATTTGGAAACAGAAGAAACCTAGAATAGCAAAGGCAATTCTAGGCAACAAAAGCAAGGCCAGAGGTATCTCAATTCCTTACTTGAAACAGTACTATAAAGCCACAGTGATAAAATCAGCTTGGTATTGGCAAAGAAATAGACCTGATGATCAATGGAACAGATTAGAAGATGCAAGCACAACTACAAAGACACTCAGCCACCTGATATTTGACAAAAGGACTAAATATGTCCACTGGAAGAAGGATAGTCTCTTTAATAAATGGTGTTGGAAAAATTGGCTCTCTACATGCTGAAGACTGAAACTAGATCCAAGCCTAGCACCATGCACAAAACTAAAGTCTAAATGGATCAAAGACCTCAATATTAAAACAGAAACACTAAATCTACTGGAAGACAAGGTAGGGAGAAGTCTTGGAGACATAGGAGTAGGCAGAGAATTCATGAACAAAACGCAAACTGTATGGGAAACACTTCAAAGTATCAACAAATGGGATCTCATATTATTAAAAACTTTCTGCACTTCAAAGGAAATCACCAAGAGTGAAAAGAAAACCTGCAGTGTGCAAAAAAATTTTAGCCAGCAACCCCTCAGACAAAAGACTTGTGTCCAGAACATATAAAGAATTGAAAAACATCAAGCCCCCAAATTCAAAGACCCTTTCCAAAAATGGGCATCTGAGATGAACACACAGTTCTCAGAGAAAGATATACAAATGGCAAATAAATACATGAAGAAATGTTCACCTTCACTGATCATTCGAGAAATGCAAATTAAAACAACACTGAGATTCCACCTCACTCAGGAAAGAATAGCTGCTATCAAGAAATCAACTGATAACAAATGTTGACGAGGCTGAGGGGAAAAAGGAACACTGCTCCACTGTTGGTGGGAATGTAGACTGGTGCAACCATTATGGAAATCCATATGGAGAATTCTCAGAAGACTAGGATTGGAAGCCCCATTCAATCCAGCTATTCTCCTCCTGGGTATTTTCCCTGAAGAACTGAAAAGTTAATATCACAGTGATATATGTGCACCCATGTTCATAGCTGCATAATTTGTGATAGCTATATCCTGGAAACAACCAAAATGCCCATCAACTGCAGAGTGGATGAAAAAGATGTGGCATTTTTATACAATGGAATATTACTCAGCTATAAAAACGGATGATCTTGAAGCCTTCATAGGTAAATGGAGACAACTTAAGACTATGCTCATTAGTGAAATAAATAAGAATCATATTTATAAATATCATATTTTGCCTCCAGTGTAAAAAGTAAATAAGAACTACAAGTGTAATAAAACCAAACAGTGTAATTGCTATTGTAAAAAGCAGAGGAAAAGAAAGTGCTCTAAGTGATATAACTGCATGTATGTTTGAGTGTGTAAAATAGATGACCATAGTGCTGAATCTTTGTTGGATCTTTGAGTAGAACCGTTTGTAGTCTGACTGTTTGAATGTTTACTATGTACCCTTTAACTTTGTAACTTGAACAACTTCATCCAGGATGACAGTACATAATTGATAATTTACTGCCTTCTTAGTGGGGCTTCTTCTCATTTTCCTTTTTTCTTTCTTTCTTTTTCTTTCTTTCTTTTAGAATTCTGTATTGTTGCTACCCTTTTTTCTATTTTGCTTTTTTTTTCTTCTTTTTAAGTAAAATTTTTAAAATGTATAATTGCTATTGTAAAAAAAAAGAGGAAATAGGAAGCTCTATAAAAGATATAGCTGCATGTATGTTTAGGTGTGGTGGATTGATGACCATATTTCTAGGTTCTTGTTGGATTGTTGAACAGATCTGTTTGCACTCTCACTGCTTGAGTGTCCACTTGGTGTGTTTTAATTTTGTAACTTGAAAAACTGTTTCTAAAAGAACAATATGCAATTTATCAACTAGTGATTTCTTACTATTTATCTTCTTTTCTTAAAATTGTGTAATGTTTCTACCTTTTTTCTTTTTTTTTTTTTCCTCTTTAAATAAAAAAAAGAGATAGTAGGGGTGTATAACAGAACAGTTTTGTACCAGTACTAGATTTTTACACTGGAAATTGCCTTCTGTCTTTATAGTAGCACTATAAAATGGGTATAAAAATGATTTATTGCTTCTGGGGAAGAATCAGCCCAAATGAATCATCTTCAAAATATAGGTAAGGATACTTACTTATGCTCTGTGGACAAAAGCAGTGAGAATGGCTGTTCGGGCATGGAAAACCTGGACACGGATATCTTGAATCCTCAGGCTCTTGGGAGTAGTTCTGTGGGCTCCTGTCTGGAGGCTCTTCTAGTGAGGCTTCCATGTTTCAGGATCAAAGCAAGAACAGTTCTTTTTTGTCACTTAGACACTTACAATTCCCTCCAGGGAGTCTGTCCCCAGTCCACTGGAAAACAATCACATAGGTGTCCAGGATAAATAGTAGTCAAGCAGTCAAATGGAGCTCTCTGGGTGTGTTTAGAAATTTGTGGGTATAACCTCAAAGCAAATGACAAAGCAAACAGACATTTTACAGGCTGTGCAGTAAGCTGTATCTCTTTGCCTCTGAGTGCATCTTTCTTGCGGGTGATGGAAAATACTTCTAATTCATTAATGATGTGTGTTTTCAATATAGAATTAATAGGAAGAGATGAGTTTGGGTTTAAAGCTTCTCTGGAGGAGTAGTGGAGTTGAGACCCCACGTGTGAGTGGGAAGGAGGGGCAGACATACCCCTGCAGCCTGGGCCAGGCCAGAATCTCCAGAACAGTGTCATTTCTGCAGCTGACTATTTGACAATATAAACCCTTGTATGATTTCCTAGGTCAAACAATAGTGTGTTTTTCTATCTCGGGCAGGTTCTATTTCTTGTTGATAAGGTCCGTAGACATGAACAAAGGACCTTCGTCTCTTGCGTCCTTGAGCATGCTTCCTATGTTTCAGGTAAAGAATCAACTGCCGTAAGAAAGAAACAGCTAGGTCAGCCAGAGGCAGTTCTCAACACTATCATTCTGCAACCCTGGTTACAGGAAAGTTGTTGGGGGTTACTGCTGCTACTGATCCCAAAACTCTGATTGCCAGAAGAGACAGTACCTCCTATGTCTATTTTGGAGAGTGGACGAATCCGGAGAGGGGCTATATAAGAGGATGGGCATCTTCCACTACTCTCCCATTCAGAACTCAGAATCACTGCTGCCTTCTGAGCATAGCCCCGGAACACTGACCATTAATGTGATTGATCTGGGGAAGTGCTGGTAGTCTTGTTTAGAACAGGGCCAAGAAAAGTGATGGATTATCATCATTATCAGTAGTACTATCTGCAATTAGTGATAATTGCATGCTCATCTTTGGAGATCTTCAGGAGGTAATTGAATCACACTAAAGAATTCATTCCCTTCTGTCCCTCTTTCTTTTCTTCCCCCCACCCTCACCCCATGCCTGGAAAGGAAAGAGAAGGCAATTAATCAGGTCATTATCTTTCATTGAGATTTATGAAATGAATTGTTCAAATACATGACCACATGGTAGCTCTTTTGCATCTCTGCTGTTCAGTAGTAGGCATACATTTAACTCTTAGGGTTCCAGGGTAATTCTTGGACATTAACTTCCTACTTCTAAAAATACACTACCAGGTCAGTGGTGATGAACCTAAGTCATTCATGCCACAGTGGGCTGTTTGTATCATTGAAAGCTTTAAAAGGTTTGCCATCACTACACTAGATCATCCAACAAGGAACAATTTGCTAAAAAAGTTTTCAGGTCACTTAACCCAGAAAGGTGAAGTGGAACTTGTTTAGGGTAACTGGGTGTCTGTATGAATGCATCAGATGGCAACACCTGACCCCTGGGCTCATAGATTAATTTGTTTCCTAGAGTTCAGGGCTGCTACTTTGCAAGATTATGCTCAAAGTCACCCAAGGCACAGACAGCATAAATGCTTCTGTGACCACCATTTGGTGACATAACAAAGACAGAATCTTACCAGTGTTCACTTAAGCATCTTTCCTACCAGACATCATCTGTTTTGAGGAGCAAATTCTTTACAAATTCACGCATTAGCAAACATTTGTTGGACACCCACTGTTTGATTCAGTCTGAAAACATATTTGTATCCTACAAAACGTGAGCCAATACTGTGACTTCTGGGACTATGAAGTTAGTAAAATAAGGTCTCTGTTCATGTCAAGAATGTAGGATGATCAAGGCAAATACATAGGCAAGTGAAGTATGCATGGTTGCTCCTAAGGGTGAGCTACCTTTAATAGCTGGAAGTATTCGAATGTCCAAGAGTAGAGAGATTTTACTTCATTCATGGCACAGACATTCAGGAGTAACGGCTATGGCTCAGCTCTGCACTAGTTACTGGATTGCAGCACAGATAGTCTCTTGCCTTCATCTGTTTTGACGCTCTAGGAAAGGATGTGGAAACTGTGGGGAAAGGACGGGGGCCCATTCACACAACCCCCTACCTCTACCTCATGGTACCTGTCATGGTCCCTGATCCCAGAGAGTTTGGTCTGATAGAAAAGGTACACAGACACACACAAAGTAACACAGAAATAAAATTTAAAAAATTAAATAATATCACCTGTATTATAGCCATTAGGAAGACGAATAGAGTGCTGTGGTAGATGAGAGAGAGAGAGAGAGAGAGAGAGAGAGAGAGAGAGAGAGAGAGAGGAAATGCAGGGGGTAAAGTTAAATGCAGCAAGACTGAAGCCAGATTACTTAGGTTTGAATTTCAGCTCCACCTTCTCTGTGCCTCAGTTACTGCAATTACAGTTTTTCTGAAAATTAAATCAGTTAATGTTTGTGTTCAGCTTAAAATAATGCTTCTTCCAAAATAAGTATTGTATAGTAACAGAGCTAACAATACAGGGATGTAATGAATGAGTGTATTTCTCGGTTGACAAGTTAACTCCTGGTCTGACATTTCCATGGTAAGCAACGCATATTCTGTGGGACGACGGTTTTCTGGAGCCAACTTGGTCTAGTCCACAAGACAGGATGATTCACTCCTCTCTTCCTCAACCTCTAAATAAAGTGGCTTCAAATTCTTCTCCCAAATTCTGCATTAAACAGTCGTTTGAGACTGGCTATGGGAATGACATTTACACCATGAAACTGGTAAATGTTACAAATTAGTGCTTTGTTTTTTGTTCTCAGAGTCCATTGTTAAAACATGTGAGCATGCCACTGGTACAGATACTCCCTACGGAGTAAAAGAGCTGGCATTTTCCTAGTGGTTCCAAACTGTATCTGTATCTCATGTGATAAATTCATGAACTATTTATTTGTTAAGAAATGCCAAAGCACTTCATTGAAATGTGATCATTAAATGAGCCCAGAGGAATTGGGGCTCATTTGCTGAGAAGCTGGTCATTTTGTTAAGAAACAAGGGTGTTCTGATGGTCATTAATATTGTGTCATAAAGATAAGCTCTTCATCAGCCAAGCAGGGTCTTGTGACATCAAGCGTGTAGTTTGCATAACTACATCCTAAGGGGTGATGCCTTGGCAGGGGCTACAGAAACTAACTGCATATAGCAGATAGAAACTGAGCATACAGCAGTGACTCAGTTTCTTAAGAAATCCTGTAAAAAAAGACAATGTAACAATAAACTCCTTTAATGTCATCAGTCCCTAACCACTCACATCTACTTTAAAGGAAGGTAAAACTACATAACAGCACTTAAATAAATGTAAACAGCAGGGTACAGTATTATCTATTAGTAATATTATCTGTAAATAACCTGATGCCTATTATTACCTAATATCATGCATTAGTGACAATTACTATTCAGGTGCATTAATGAATATTTTCTAAGTGTCCACCAGTCTTTGGAGTGCTCTTTATGTATAATAATTTTGCAAAAAGTCCTAGGAGAAAGTTATTATCATGATTGTTATGGTTGACACATTTGTGTCAACTTGAGAAGTTTAGAAGTTTAGCTAAGAGACTCGGCAGAGAGCCAGGATCCTTACTTTGTAATCCTCATTCTGTGCAACAGGAGGGCACAGAGATTTTTGTGAGAGATACACACTTCCTGGGGGGTGACAATCGGCATGCATTAAAATATAAGGGAGGAAAAGAGGCTTGCTCTCCACCCTCTTTTGATCCTGCTTCTTTTCCTGGCTGCTGCCTTGAAGTGTTGCCCTCAGCCATGCCACCCTGACTTGGAGCCAGCTGATTATGGACTGAAACCTCCACAAAGAGTGAGCTAAATAAACCTTTCCTTCCTTCATTTTGGTTATCAGATATTTTGCCCTAGCAATGAGAGAAAAGTAACCAAGACAATGGTTCTCATTTTATCAACAAGAAAACTATTAAGGGTGGGCTCAGGGCCTCCAGGTGATAAATTTCAAAACCAGGACACAAGCTCAGCAGATCTGGCTCTAGAATCTTTGGGCTATTCAACTCCATTTCTCAAATGCTTTGCTACAAAGCAAACAAGAGGCTAAATATCCTCTTTATTACTATTACTCTATTACTGATACAGCCTATAGTGGAAAAGTCTCTGTAGGAAAGCCAGCATTTTTTCTTACAAGGCTGATTTATCTCTAAACTGGCCAGTGGGCAGTCTGGACTACCCAGAAAGTTACATTTAAGGTGGTCCTCACCCTCAGAGTAGTGCTGGGGGCAGCAGGAGGGATTGAACTGCGCCTACTCCAGTGATGAAGTTTGCCAAAAAGAGTACATGAGGGGTAGAAATGGTGCCACCTTTGGTGATTCTTCCTCTTAAATGTGGTTTATTCAATGAATGAATAAAACACTAACAATATAGATATCAAAATAATCCAGGAGAATGGAGTCACATAAACCAAGGGTAATCATCTGTGTGTCCTTGGGAAGCCACCTTCTCCCTCTGGGCCTTTTTCTTCCATAGTAATATAAGCACAGACTAAGATGCAGCAGGAGCTAGAGAAACTCTCAGATTCCTTGTAATTCTGAAATGATGGGAGTAGGGCCATGGCCTGTTGCTGCTTCTGAGCTGCCCTGGAATTTTTTCTCTTCCACACCTTTTCTTCCTTCCAAGCTAACAAGAACTGAATCTTCTGAAATCACAAATCAAACTAAACTCATCCTCCTTGGAGTAAATAAGTAACTAACTAACTAAATAAAATTCCAGGATCACTGGGCCTCAATCTTCCATAATATACCTTTTAACTCAATAATTCCAAAATTCTATGATTATTCTTGTCAAGAGGACTTTTGAATAAATCTGTGGGTCTGGAGAGACAAGGTGCTACAGAGATGTGAATTTTCCTGGGGAACACTGAAGTGTCCTGCTCAACTGGCACAATCAGATTTGTATTAATGTTCCATAAGAGGCCGACGTGATGCTGTGGGTGAAGCTTGTGTCCATGGCAAGCAGCTTTCCTGCTGCCCTGACTTCCTCTCACCCGGCCCCTTTCCTCCTTCACTCACTAGTGTTCACACGCCAACCATGAGCCAGACACATGGGCACTCACGAGTGATGGAGCTGAGTTCACACCATAGACAAGGAAGCAAATCCAGGGAGCAGCTACCTCCCTCTGCCCTTCTCCTCTTCCCTGTCTAAACCCAGATGGTTCTGCGAGAGCCAACTCTGTCCTCAAGCAGTCACCATGTACTGGGTGTTATGCTTGATGCAGGAACTCAAGGATGAATAGGACCCCATTTTCATCTCTTTGTTTATTGGGCTACTTTCTGTAGAGAAGCATTTGTAGGAAAGACAGGCAACAGAAAGGCAGGGGTGTAATCCCACTTGCTACATAGCACGGTGGAGCTGTAACAGAGTGCTGTGTAAACACACAGAAGGTAAAAAGGTAGTACACAGAGAGAGAAGTTGGCTCTGGTCTGAGTGAACAGGAAGAGCTTCTCAGAGGAGAGTATATACAGAGGGATTAAATAGCCTGGTGCTCCAGGAAAATGATGAGCTGCATTGTACATCATGCCTGTACCTGCAGGACTGGGCTACAGTGCCTGGCATGCCTAGAGGAAATGCCAGGGAACTGGGGCTTAAGACTATACTTCCAGAGAGTAAGCAGGTGAGGTCTGTGTCTTGCCTCAGTCGCAGATCAACTTCTTAGTGCTTCCAGAAAAAGTGCCATACACAAAGTGGTTTAAAATCAGATAAATCTATTCATGCAATAACAGAGGCTCAGAGTCTAAAATCAAGTCTTGGGCAATAGTGATTCCTCTGTGAGGCCCCCAGGGAGAGCCTGCTCCCTGCTTCTCTATCAGCTTGTACTTTTCTCCCTAGTCATGGGGATTGAACCAAGGGCCTCTGCTCTGACTGCATCCCTGACTACATCCTTTTTTATTTCAAAAAGAGTCTTGCTGAGTCATTAACTTGCACAGACTTTCTGATATTTTTACCTCAGCCTCCCAGTGAATTGGACTTACAAACGTGCACCACCATGCCCAGCTAAACTTCGGATTCTTGATGGTAATTTTTGCTGTTCTGCAGCCCAGGGGAGAAGGGCTAGTGATGCGTAAGCCAAAGATACAAGGAACCAGAAGGGACAAAGATATGTGGACCAAGATCTGTTGGTCTCAGAGATGGTCAAATTTCCATACCAGTTGAACTGGGCCACAAGATGCCCAGATAGATATTCAGGCAGACATGATTCTGGGTGTATCTGAGTCTCTTTGCATCATATCATGTAAATCAGCAGACTGCAAAAAGCAGATTACGCTCTTTCACCCAGTGTGTGAAAGGCATGAATAGAACACAAAGCCTGAGCCTCCTGATGTAAGAGGGAACTACTGTATCCCTGCTTGAGCTTTTCCCGCTGTCGAATTTAACTGAAGTATTGACTTCTTGGATTTTGTGTTGCAGGCTTCTGAACTGGAACTTATACTTCTGAGGCTCTTGGGTCGCCAGCTTGCCTACTATAGAACTTGGAAACTCTTCTTGTAATAAATCTCCTTCTGTGCTCCATGTACATAGTTGTCCTGTGTTACTGCTTCATCAGAGAACATGGTATCAAAAAGTAACACAGAATCAAAAAGAAAGAACACATGACTTCTAAAGATTGATAGGCATTGTATTGTCCCAACTAATCTTCCTGTGTGTCACATGTCTCTTTTCTCATTCTGAAGCCACAGGTCATAGTGGTCATACCCTAATTGAAAATGATTTCATTCTAACTTCATCACATCTACAAACACACTGTTTCCAAAAAACTCATATTTATGGGTACTGAAGGTTAAGATGTGTCTTTGGGGAAATAATTCCAATCAGAATGATGTGAGAGCATGACTGGGTGAGAGCTGGGCCGGGAGTAGGGAGAAGCATCAGGCAATTGTAGGAGACACATCCAGAAGGCAGGGACAAAGCCATGAATTGGAGACAGGAAGAGGTGGTGTGAGACACATTTGGAGGGCATGGAGGGTGATGCGATATGCAACACAAAAAGTGGAGGAATCTAGGACAGTCTCAAGATTCGGATATGGTCAAAAGGTAGGTGGAGGAGGTCATAACTAGAATTCATGGGAAGAAGAGCAGGTTTGGGAAAGAAAAGGTGGCTGTGTAGGTAAATGAATTGAAAGTGACATGGGAACCCAGGTGAAAAAGTACAGGAAAGAGATGAAAGCAAGAACCTCCAGGAAGGACCAGGCTGCATCTGTGGCCACGAGCTTCTTGGTGGAGAGATGGCTACAGTCCATGGAGGCCACAGAGTGGATGGACTCACTGGCAGGTAATGACACAGGAAGGTCTTGGCCAGGGAATTAGGCCAAGTCCAAGATGTAGGGAAATGTAAGGGATGTAGAAATCAAGCAAAGCCTGCTATTGGTCGCATAGAGAAAGAATAAAAACACAACACAAGTCCTAATACACTGCATTGGTTTGGGGAGAGGAGAATTCAAAGCACTCTCAGCACAGGAAGTATTTGCATCCTGGCTCTGCAGCTCTTCCTCCTGATAATAGACTCATCTCTCCCTCTCATATCACTTATGCCCCACTCCCATCTTCCTTCTAGTACTGCAGGTAGACACAACCCACTCTCCTGGGATGCCCAGTGGACAGAGATGGAAGGGGGTGCCCCCATCCCAAGCCATGTCCTTCCCCTCCCCCACCACCCCTCAAAATGACCAGTAGGCTGGGTCATAAAGCATCTGTGAAACTCAATGTGGCCCAGTAAGAGAGGCCACTCCCCTATGCCTGGTCATTGTCCCATCCAGAGCAGAGCTGGCAGGATGACTAAAACCAGCAAATTTTCTTCAGATGGTAATGCTTTAAAGTGACTTTTTCATGCCCCTCCCTTTACATTTTAATGGCACTCTAATGTTGAATTAAAATGGAATTCCTATGGAAATGTGCAATGTCTAAATCAATACTTGCTGATTAGTGTCAGGAGGATGAATATCAAAAGATAGAGTAGTAATGGTGGGGCCCAAAGCAGGGTGAACAAAGCCTCTGTGTCCATTAACTGGAGCCTGACTAATGCTAAATTACAGTAAAATATCTAGGAAATTCTTGCCAGAGCCACATTAAAGCCACAAAATGCAGTCTAATTAGCAGTATGACAGCAAGTATAGGAAGAATTCATTGTGTTCCAAGACACCTCAGAAGGAGCAGGCTTTTATAAACCCTTCTTTTTTCCAGTCCTAGAAGCTACAAGTAACTTAAGTACCATTGAGCAGCTACTCATGCAGGTGCTGAGCTAAGTCAGGTTTCCCGTGGGCATCAGGGAATGAGTGACAGGCTCCTTCTCGCCCTGCTGCTCAGGACATTTCTTCTCGCTCTCTGGAGTCAGATCTATCACTCTCTGTGGCGTCACAGTGTGGTGGTCAGGACCTCACATTTTCAGGGCACAACCTCTGGACCTTTTACCACCCAAGTGATTTGAGGGAGGTTACCAAGTGCCTCGATTTCCCCAGAAGGAAATATGAAGAATATAATATCCAGTCGTAGACCAGGTCTGATGATCAAATACTGTGGTACCTCGGTTCATTAATTTAAATCATTCCATGTTTCTGACAGCAAACTGAATCGGAAAAGAACTAGATCAAATGTCCCCATAAGGCAAACGCTGACCCTAACTGTTGAATTTGATTTAGTGCACATTGTTTGGTTTGCCACCAGAATCATGGAAAGAATTAAGTTTGTGAACAGAAGTACCACAGTACAGTATTAAATTCAAGGGCCTTCAAGAGTGTCTGCACCACACGGAATGTACAAGTGTGAGTGAACCTCTTCTTTTTTTTTTTAATTATGCCTAAATTATGCTCAAAAGGAAGATGTTCAGACAAATCTGTCTTACAGTATCTCCTTGCCCAGTCATATACAAAAGCATGGATGTCTATGGAAGCAGGAATTTTTTTCTTGTTCATGCTGAGAGTGCAGCCAGGGCTACTTGCATGCTAGGCAAGCACTCTACCACTCAGCTGCACTCCAGTCCCATGCAAGAACTCTTTTGCTCAGCCTCTCTTGTGTGTAGATGAAGAACCTGGGACCCAGGTAGGGGACTGTGATTTCCTAAGGTCACTAGGTGTTTCTGTTCTGCTTAAGCAATTACCAAGTGCCTCCTTTGCCTAGACTGCATTCTAGTTATTACTAGTTTATAGACTACAGCGCTGAGCTGGTCCCTGTTCTTAAGGAGCTGACAATATTCCATGGGAGACAAACATATCCATAAAAAGTGTGGATATATTTGGATGGAGGAGAGAGAGAGAGAGAGATTAACAGAGAGATTAAACAGGTAGCATGATTACATGTAGGTGAAACAGTGTAACAGTGTGTCTTCATTTGGAAAGTGGATTTTGAAGGGCTAAAATGGGAGGAAGAATTTCAAAAAGGAGCTGCTTTCAGTGAGCTAAGAGCTCACAGTGATTCAAACGAGGGCAGAAGTAGAGAGAAGTAATGACAGATTAAAAAGGCAAAATCCACTGGTTTTGATAATTGGTTAGATGAGCAAGGTAGATGGGAAAAGGAGTATTGGATGATTTCAAGTTTCTCATAAGTGTGACAAGATGCAAAGAAGTGAGAATATAGTGTGAAAATAAGCAGAAGAAAGAGAAAGATGGTTGAAGGGAATTGGTCACAACCATTAGGCAGTTGGAAGACGTGTGCTGTCCAGGATTAGGGCTGGAGACAGGAGCATGCTGGTCCTGAGGACAGGCACAGGATACTTAAAACAATGAGCTATTATGACAATTCAGATAATATTTATAGGGAAAATAGCAAGACTTGATTCCTGAGGACCATGTGTTTAAGGAGACAGCTGAAGGGTTTTCCTTGAAGAGGTCAACAATAGCTCACTCTAGATATGCAAGCAGAACCAAAAGACTAATCCTTCATGCCATGGTGAGGACTTTGTTTTTCCTGCATTAAATGCAGAAGGGAAATCTGATAACATAAGACCTGGTAAATCAGATCCTGTTGCAATGCATTGGAGCGGTAGAAGTGCACCGGTGAGGGAGACCGAACTGCAACGTATTGAGGGGTGACTAGGTTGGAAAGTAGTGAAGATGATGAGAACTGATGTCTATTCTAGGAACACGAGGAGTTGTTTTGTTTTGTTTTTTTTGTTTGAAGAGAAGAAAGCTGTAATTTAGAAGAGAATGTAAGATCAAACGTGATTTTAGAGACTTAGGCAAGTCTACATGCGGAGAGCCAAGAGCCAGAAGAGTTTCAGAGGCTGAGGATGTAGCAAAGAAAGGGGCGGTAGTTAAACAAAGTCCCAGGGGAGCAGAAGGAGATGACATCTGGAGCTACAAGGCTAACACATTCTCCTCTGACCCCCAAAGTAAGAAACTGTGAGTAAAGGCTGAAATTTTAAGAAGGGTGTTGCTGAAGACGATCGGAAGTTGTACTTTATTGTTCATGGCCTCATTCTTTAAGGAAATAGGGTCAAATTTATGGGGAGGGGGCAAGGATGGACTTGAGAATTCCTTGGGTATAAAAGCATCATCAAGAAATGCAGTCTGTTTGAGGCGAGCATGAGCTGGTTTGAGCTTCTTAGAAGACGATGGCTCTGTTGCAGTTTATCCTCTGCCTTGGTGATATTTTCATAGCACTGGTTTCTAGCTCTCATCAGATTCCAAAACAAGTCATTCCATATCTGCATAGCTTAGGACAAATTCCCAGAATTGCTTTTGCTTGGCTCATTGTTTGAACTTCAGTCTATCTCAAGTAAGGATATTTTCAACCCTGTTTGTAATATAGACATTAAATCTGACAGACAGGATTCCTCTATTGTGTCTCTGTACAGAGGCAAAACAAGCCAGCCATTCCACCTACCTGCTGCCCTCAAATCTATAAACAAATTCAAATTTCTCCACATCAGCCTTTTCTTCCCACTCTCTTTGCACCGGTTCCTGTTTTGCCTGTCAATGATCTGGAAGATCTGTGTGCTTCAGGGTCCAATTCCCAACAGTTGATTTCTTAGAAGCAACCACAGAGAGTGAAAGCAATTCAAGGTTCATTTGGAAGCAGAAAGCAGAAATTAGTGAAACTTTCTCAAGTCCTATAGTCAGCTAGTGGCCTTCTTTCTTCTCTGTGGGCTGAGATCTGAGGGCTTGGCATTTTCAGGCAAGACAGAAATGATGATGGTTAAGTCAAGGATTTTTTGCTGGGTGAGAAGACCATGGGAAAGAGTTAGTGAATCTCATGGAAGTACTGTGATTTGACATTTTCTGGTTGGTGGCTACACCAAGGATCTCACCAGGAGGGCTGTCTGAGCCTGCTATCAGGTACGATAAGTCTCCAAGTTCCATCCCAGGAGATACTATTCGTAAGCTGGATGCATTCTTAAGCCCAGTAAAATCATTCTTATCTACTTTTTAACACAAATATATGACTTAAAGCATAAAAAACCAAGCACACAAATACAAATATTGTAAATAAGCTATTTTTATAGTTACCTTAAAATGCAGTACAGTATTTCCACTTTCATTTCCACGGTTACTGCTTTACGCTTCCTAGCAGTCCCCCCTCATCATCTCTGCTTTTTCTCTTGCTGCTGGGTACCCTGGGCTTTGACTGGGCACCATACTAGTGTACAGTACACACAGCAGCACAACCGCAACAATATCTGCAGACACGGGCGCTACTTCGCGCTACTTCTGTAATTCGTTCATGTCTACAAATGTTCACAATGTGAGGTCCATTTGTTCTCTGTGAAAGTTTGAGATCTGAATGTTTGTAAGTCAGGAACTTACTGTACAAGCCTTTGTATTTGCCTACTCAATTTCAGTCATCACATTAGTGGAATCAAGGGTTCTCTTGGTGTCAATGCATGGTACTTCCGCATATTTGTATCTATTGCTTCAATAATACAATAGCTTAGACTGGTGATGGTGAACCTTGTAGAGTTTTCAGAAGTACAAACCAACTGCTGTGCCATAGATGCGCCACCAATGGTTTAGACCCTGCATTGAAGTTGTAAACTTAAAGTACTTCTTTAAAAAAGACTCAAGGGTAAACATATAAAAACATACATTGTGAAGATGAGGTACATTTCAGATTCTTTTTCTTTTTTATTCAAAAAACAGTCCTGAAACATAGTGGCATAGTGGGCTAAACCAACAACAATTTAACTTGTTCATCACTGTATGGATATGTATTTGGGGCAAGACTCAGCAGGGCTGACTCAATTTGTCTCACTTAGGTTTTACCAGGTTATAAGCCCCATGACATCCTTAATCACTTATATGGGTGCTTGATGTTGGCAGTGATCAGGGGCAGCCCCTCAGTGCTCTTCCACTTGGTCTGTCTTTCTAGCTGTTGTAGTCAGCAGGATTTTCAAGTAAAACAATTTAATACAGGACACAAAATTTATAGAATTATTTTTATAATAATCACTTAAAAAGTCAAACACAAAAAAGGCACAGGAAAAGTATCCACACACTAAAGACCCAAAGATTCATACTGAGGGCATAGATCCTATATGGCCATGTCTTGCATGAGTCTCGCTGAAGACGTAGATCCCATTACAATGCCCCCTACAAGTCCAGTTGGACCCCTAGAGCCCATGACAATGACTTGTGCAAGTCTGTTTCACAGATCTGCTCTGGGAAGATCCAAAGGTCAGCAGAGGAAGCTAGAAAGTCTGTACCAGGGGTATGAAAGATCTGTGCCAGCAGGCTGAGGGATCTGCACTGGAGCCAAGAAGCAATGCTCAATATAAGGACCAAAGCTCTCCTGAAAAGTACCACAGCCATCCTCAGCAACAATGACATCCCAAGCTCCTCTGATGATGAGAATAAGCCAGTTCATATCAGAAAGCCAGCGTGACAAACTTCTGATGGAGACTGAGCAGCACACCATCTTCCCTTCTGGAGCCAGGAAGTGATGCCCAAGTAAGGACCAGAGCTCCCCCAAAGCGAGCTGCAGCCATTCTCAGCAACAAGGTTCCAAGCTCCTCTGAGAATGAAAACAGCCAAGTTCATATAAGAAATGAAGCTTGACTAGTTCCTCCATGAGATCCAACAACACCTTCCTCTCCAGTTGTCTTTTTTATGTCATTGGTAACTATCTGCACATGGGCCGTCTACACTCAGCACCATGCTGATTCAGTTCAGAAGGGTGTTACATGTTGACCACCAGTTGCAAATCTACCACACCAGCACAGAAGTGAAAGTTGCCATACCTCAGAACCAGAATTCTTGAAGCATATCTCCACCACTTGGTCAAAGCAACAGCTAGACTGGGTCTGATTCAAGGAGAGAGGAAAGAGACTTCACTTCCTGGTGGAAATTCAGTTTCAAGATGGATTACCTCATGATCTCTAACAGGTCCAGATGTGAATGAGATTGTAGACTCGTGAGTTCATGGACAGGTCATCCTCTCAACCACACACACAATATCCAAAGACAAGATAAGAGGGCTCCATTCTCAAAGGGGAGTTTAGTAAAACAAAAAAAAATCATTGTTATGGTTTAGATAAAAATTTTTCTCTGAAAGACTCATATGTTTAGAGGTGAAGCTTCTGGAAGATAATTAGCCTGCGTGGTATTATAGTTATCAGTATATAAAGTGATTGAGATGAGTTCAGAGTCAAATATGCTTTTAGGAGGGCCCTGAGCAAAAGTGGGGGGGGCACTGGGAGCCCGACTTGGAAGACTGTAATCTTGCACCCAGTTCCTCCCTTTATTTGCTGTTTCCTGGCTACTATGGGTTAAGCAATTCTCCTCTACTAGGCGCTTCCACTACCTGTTTCTGTCTCTGAACCTGTAAGTCAGAACAGACTTCTCTTCCTCTGAATTATGAATGTCAGGTATTTTGTTCCAGCAATAGAAAAGTAAGTAATACACAGATCAAGTAAAATTTTGAAATCGTGGCACATGTTACCAATTCGCCTGACTCCAATGTCAAAGAATGTTCCTTCATTAAAGTCCAGTTCTGCTTTTTGGAAATGGTTCCCAAATCTATCATTTTCCTCACCTCTTAACTCTATTTTCTGGACTTCACTTGTTAAAATTCCTCCATTAGCTATTAAAAAATAGATTGTACTTTCACCTTAGCAGCATTCTTAGCCTCCTTTCTTCCCAAAGAAAGTCAGGGGGCTATGAAATCTCTTTATTTTTAATTGTCTCTACCCTAAAATCAAGTTAGTGCTTATTTCTTCAATACACTTCCCTGAAAAATTTTATAGATTGTCTATGTCCATGTTGGAATTTCTTCTATTCTACTATGTACATTGTTTCCAATAACAGTACAATCCCTCTAATTCCATATGGAGTTTTTTTTCCCCAATTTTTGCTTTTGATTAGTACATACTTCATTAAAAAATGCTCATATTTCTCACAGGTGTCAGTACATGTACATAGCATTTCTCAATTCTTTTTCCGCTTCTTATTCTCCTGTGATAGTTAATTGTGGTGTCAACTTGAATAAAAAATGCCTAACAAATTAGGTTAGCACTGTTCTGGGTATGTTTGGATGATGGACTGAAGGAAAGACCCATGTGGGTTCACAAACCAATAGATGTGCAGCCTAGATGTGATGAAAAGGGAAAGGAGAAGGAAGTGTCATTTTTTAATTCTTTGGAGGCACTCAAGTCCATGCTATCACCTTTGGGTGTTCATTCCAAGCTTCCAGGACACACTCCTTAACCCTCCAATGCAGCTCCTTCAGCTTACCAAATTGGGCTCACAGGGGATTGATTCTGCATTGAGCTCCAAACCAACTTTTGACTGGATCCTCCAGTTTTCCAGTATACAGATGACCCTTTGCATTTTTCCAGCCCTGCTCTGCAGACAGCCATTGGAAGCCTACCTTGTACATCCTTATATATCATATCATATCATATCATATCATATCATATCATATCATACATTGTTCTTCTAGTTAACTCTTCCCTTCTTCCATCTCTTGGTTCTCTTAATATTTACCCTCCTATTTCCTATTCTCTGTCTTTAATGTTGATATTTTTTATATTTTGGATATAGTATGCAAGAAAAACAATGCAATATTTAACCTTATACATTTGATTTATTTTACTTACCATTATGGTCTCGAGGTGCATCTATTTCTCTACAAATTGTTAGTTTAAAGAAGACCCATGGCAAAATCAACAAGACAACCAGTGGTGAGAAAATGAAGTGAGAGTTTATTGCCTCCAGAAGCTGAACACCTGGGTCGAGATTCTGGGAGCTGACATGACGGGGAGGCTCGGAGCTTTATCCACAGGACTGCAGTTTTGGAGATATGAGTAAGGGTGATTGGGCAGAAAGGGATACTGATAGGTTAAGTTCCATTTCTCTAAGTTTCTATTTCTCTAAAATGGTGTCCCCTATCAAGATTGAGTTAAATTCTACTTTCCTAAGTTAGATTTTTCTCTCTTGGAGAAACCTCTTCTGTACAGGAGGGATTTGGGGCAATAATGGATCAGGAGGTGTTTGGTGAGATGAATCCAGAACAAGGGGAAATCAGGAAATAAAATACCTCAAAGCTTCCAGCTTCAGTCATGTTTTCTAGAAGGACTGTTCCTTCTTCCTATGTGAGGAGACAGTGATGCACCGGCAGTGAATAAGGACTTCCTAAGTGCACCCTCCCACCTTCCTTGTGTTTTCTGATAGGTTCATATGTTTAGTTAAGGTAAATCCAAGCTTACTATAAGCTCTAAACTATTTCTTTATGATTTGGTGTTTTTATGTTCTGAAAGTTTTTAACAGATGGCATTTTTCCCCCAAAGAATTTTTACCAGGGTCTAGACACAATTATTGTTGTCACAAAATGTAGGGGATGATGAGGGTGGTGTAGACCTCTCATGAGTTCGGGCCAGGTGCTACCAAACCTCCTGCAAGGACCAGGGCAGGGTTCACAGCAGAGAATGTTCTGGCACAAAATGTCCACAGTGCTGAGCTTGAGAAATTGCACTTGGTCTTATTCATTTTTTGCTGATTAATGATTGAACTCAGCATACAGCCTTATTTTATCTTCAAATGATAAAATGCATCAGTGCTCCCTAATTATTATTCATAATTTGTCAAGTATGTAATTTTAGTAATTTCTCTATTGCTTTTATATTTTCACCCATTATTCGTTGTCAAGTATTTTATGCCCTAGAACACAAAAATGAAATGCTTATCCTATACTTATTTTAAAATATTTTTGAATGAAATCCAAAAATTATATGTCATGTCTTTGTATACCCCAAATATAGAGCATAAACGTTTCAGTATTGATTTAAAATGAGTTTTGCTTTATTGTGCAACAAAGATGTGAGATTCTTTACAAAAAAATAACCTCCTGCTTCCATGTAGAGTAGCATAGCTGCTAAGAGATTTGCCTGACCTTTTCTGACAGCATACGTTGCATTGCTGCATAGTGATGGTCAGTGTGCAAGAGGTCATAGTGAGACACTGAAGTGAGTAGCCAATGTCTTTGGAAGATGGCCTTAAGGAGCTTGGAGGCCTGAGTTTATAGAGACAGACAGCATCAGGAGACAGTTGAGCATGGCTGATAGGTAATGCCACGAAAACCCTAAGAACAGACCCACAGTCCCTCTGGATTGGATAAGAATGTGAACCCCATCATCTAGCATCTTCTAGCATAACCATCCAAAAGACATGAATTGCTAACACCACACAAATGCTCCAAAGGGCAAAACAGCACTTCTGGCAACTTTCCCACATATTCAGACTTTCATTTGCTTTTCCTCTTTATCTTTTTCAAAACAGTGACCAGACATTTCTAGCAGCTTCCGTTTATTGGTGCTATGGAAGAAATGTACTAGTACATATAATCCTAAGGGGAGAACAGTCCAAAAAATAATTCCATTTGGCTTAGGAATGCACCTGATATAGAGTGAAAGGCAATTTTTCGAGCCACAGGACATAGGCTAAGTCATGATTAGTCACTAAGTGAGGATATGAAAACTGAAAAATCATGGAAACTTTTCTGTTTCTCCAATAAAATGAGGATAATAATGTTTTATGTATTGGATTTCCCTGGCTCAAATGAGATAATGTATGGAAGTTCTTTATAAGCTGTGAAATACTATATAAATATATGAGCTTATTTTACCATTGTTAAGTTTGAATTGGAGCCCTGGTCCATCTGGCATGTGCAGAATTTGCTTTAAATTATAACAGTATGAAGACCAAGAAAGTCATTGACTCCTTTAATCATACCCTGCTTATGAGTCCCTGGACCAATCCGTTGGTAAGGCAGAAATCACCCCTCATCATTAACTTACTGTCTGAGGAGATCATACCTCAAAATCACATCTTACAGGGGCCGGTATGTTCTAATTAAGTGTTCTGGTAGAAGAGGGAGGCTTGAGCCTTCTCTTGCTACTCTCTCTGGGCCAAAAGCTGCAGCTTGTAAGAAGAGTAAATAAGTAAACCTCTGGCTCCCTAGCACTCACGCTATGTTAGAAAGTAAGATTCCAGGAGATAAATCGTAATGTGAGTAATAAAAGGCTCACTGTTTTCCCTCTACAATGGAGGAACTGCTTTGTATTGCCTACTAGGTTGAGAGGGACCCAATGTTAGCACTTGGGAGTCACATAATAGTAAAATAGTATTATTTTTATTATACTATCCATATGGTATCATGTTTCCTAGCAGCCTTTTCAGCTTATACCGTTTGGCTTTTAATGACTCACAGTGAGCTTTGCCACGGTGAGCCAACAATTCTAAGAAATCACTTCTGCTCCATGAGACCCCAACCAGAATGCAATGGCCTTCCTGTGACTCTTCCCTGCCAGCCAGCCTCACACACACAATACAGTGTCCAAGGCAGCCTCACCTACTGGGCTGGGGATGACAAGGGAAGAGTAATGTCTTCACCATCCCAGCCATGTGTGGGATTCCTCTGGCTCTAAGACGGCACTTATCACATAGCATAGGGAGGCCCTGCAGTCTGCCCTGGCACGTATGTTATGCATGGCACAGATGCCCAGGCTTAGCATAAGAGAGGTAGAGTGAGAAACTGGTGAGGTCAGGAACCAGGAATGACTGCAGGACTTAATAGGTCTGGTCTATAAGTTGAAACCAGACTGTGAACAGACTGGCATCAAAGCAAATCAGAGAAGAGATACCATTCAGGTGGGAGGGCCTGCAGTCTACTTAGGTGGGTTCTCTAATACCATCTCATATGATTGGCCAAGGCCCCCTATTGGCACTCTGCTGCTGGCCCACACAGTGGGTCCTTTGAACAGAATTGGGAAGAGATATCTCTCACTTATCTTTCAATCCTCTGGGTCTAGCAATGGCCTGATACAGTCTTCATGCACAGTGACTGCTGAGTGAGTACATGAAAGAGAATCACAGGCTACGCTCTGCTTTCTCCTCTTGCTACTTCCCAACCCAGATGCATTTGTACGCATGTCTAAATCAATCTAAGAATATTTACAGCAATTCTTTTATGCCCATATTAAAGAAAAATTCTCCAGAGAATTATTTCCCTCCTCCTTTATTTGTGGTACTTTATTATAGATGTATTTAGATAGGACATTCATCACAAATGAATTATAAGTTTTAAAAATATGTTTGTCATTCCAGTTACATATACACCATATAATGGTAGAAGCAGTGTCTTATCTATCTTGGTGGCCCCAAACCTGGCACGCTCCCTCTCACATGGTTGATGGTAAGCAGGTGAATATGAGGACACAGTTCGACAGGCAATCACTGTGAACCCAGCTTTCCCATCAACCCTCTGCCCAGGATCTTGTTGGAGCACAGAGATGGATCTGTTGCTCTGCAAGCTCCTCTCTCCTTCTCGGGGGACCCACATGGCTTGTCTCACTTTCACTGCCAGGAGAATCATCAAGAATAGCTTGGCATGAGAAAGTTAACATGTGCTTCTAGGAACTGAAAGTCTTCAATTATCCCTCAGCTACCACAGAATCACAAACTAACTCCTGGAGTTATAAGACCCCTGCATAGTCATCAAATCCAGAGCCCCACCTTTAGGAAAGCGAGCCAGATTTAAGGCCATTGCCACATTGTGAAACCTGCAAATTCATGGTGTCTTTGATAGGCCCCACATGAATGAGTGTGTGTGTGTGTGTGTGTAAGTATGAGCAAAGCACATAAGCAGATGTGTTTTCAGGCTGCAGCTGTCCCAACAGATATGAGAGTACACATGTTTGGAGATTCTAATCAAAAAGCTGAACCAGACTATTATGATGAAGGCTTTCAGAATTAAAGAAGTACAGACACATGCCAGTTGGCTTCCATTTCATAATGGAAAGAAGCCAGACAGAGAGACAGAGAACTCTATTTGCTAATGACAACAAAAGGCAGTGTGACACCATACTGAATGTCTCTCCAGCTTCTGCTTCTCCTTTTCAAAGAGAAAGAAGCCACTCACTCTTAGGAAATAGCTGCGGGGAAAGATGAAGTGGAAGAAGAGGACAGAATTCCAAGAAAACACCCAATCACTGGGGTGCCTTAGGCAAGTCACTTCCCCTCTCTGGACCTTAGTAAAGTAAGAGCGCCGAGCTGGGGAAAGCGCTGGCCCGTCCCTCCTCCTAGTTTACTCTCCTCCACGTAGATCTCTCAATACTCAGAAGTTGCTGGAGAGACATCCAAGGTACAGTGAGCGGTTTGCCATTTAAATGTTTAGGTCCTGATTTACCAACTCCCTCAGCCTTCTTGGTCTCTTGTCATGACTAAAGCCCTTCTTGGAAGGGAGGTGGTGGTGACCCAGGAGGAAAGGAGGGGAGCCAGACCATCAGGAGTTTTCCTGTGGCCAAAGAAACAATCAACTTTCGGATTTCTTTCTCTTAAAAAGCATCCAGAAATGCTCCAGGGTGTGCAGATCTGGGAGGTGAAATAATATAAATGGATTCTGTTACTTTACTAATAAACATGTTCGATTCATTTGAGTAAATTGTCTAAAGACTGTGTTTATCAATCAGGTGACAGAACTATATACAGACCACCAATGGGAAATTTCAGCTATTAGGGGGCCTTTGAGATTTCTTAATGAAATGCCTTGTTTTATAGAGGAGAAAATTTCAACTCAAACAATGAAAAATGATTTGCTCAAGGCTATATGAGTGAGTGGTAGGGACTGAATCAAGACACAGTGCCCAGTGCCACATTTGATCAGTCACGGTGGAAGCTGCTAAGTGTGACTGAGAAGTTAAGTGGTGGCTAAGTGTCTGCTTTCCTTTCTAAATGTCCCCAGTGGCCTGTGTTACACAAACACCCATAGAGCTGAATAGGGAGTTTGATAAAAGGAGCAAACACTTTCCCCAGCTTCTTGCTTCTCATCGATCCTATTTATGCTCTAGGTGACAGAAAGCTATTGACTACACTATCTCAGACCAGCAGCCTAAATGCAGAAAGACAGAAGGGCGCAGGCAAGGTCAGGGCAGCAATACCTTTCAGTGATTGTCGTCTGACTGTGTACAAAGCCCATCCATCACCTTCTTGGCAGTCTCAGAGAACAGAAGTCTAGAGATGGAGAAAGGGCAGTTCAGAGGGAAGAGGCTCTGTCACCAGTTGGTCCTATGCACGTCTGGTAAGTGGGAGTGCTTAGAAGAAGAGCCAAATTCTCATGGATGAAAAGAAATCAACCTGCAGGACAGATTCATTTAAACTGAGCCCACTGGTGGGCCTAATATAAGCTAGAAATTCAGTAGTTGAGACACAAATTGAGTGATTAGAAGGGCAGCTGTGTCAGCGGCCTTCTATGTGGGGCATTCCATAGACATCTCAAACACATACGTGGTGACCTGTGAGCACTGTTTTACCTCACACATAGACTGCTATTGCTTAAGAGTGTTGTTGGTACCACAAATCTCAGTCTCTCTGACACTTCTTTAGTCTTAAAATTCTGTTTTGACACATTTCCACATTTCTACACTCAGCCCAAACTTATGTTATTTATAAGCCATCAACTCATCTGCCATACACCTTGACTTCCTGCAAGTTATGCAGCTTGATCTCATGGTAAACACAAGGTACAGAGATAGACATTGGCACTGAACTTTCAACCAAGAAAACTTAGTTAAAAAAAAAGAAAAAAAAACTCAGGGTAAGCAGTGAGACAATATGGGGGTGGGTTTCATTGGTTAAAGAAGTAACTGCAAGTTTTTCCTGAGATTATTTGTGCCAAGCAAATTTCCACAACTAAAACAAATACTTAATTTTTTGGGTGTATGTAGAGGTTCCTGTATGCTAATGTAGGTAAGCTGGGAGTCCCATACGAGAATCATAGAATCACTCAGGAACTCCCTAAATTCAAGGCAAGCCTAATAAAATTATGTCCTATATTTAAAGTACATGCAATAACATTTACAGGCACTTTTGTGTATTTCTTATGCAAGTATATTAGACAATATTTTAAGGGACTTATATATATGCCACTCTGTTTTAAAAATTTTTATTTATTCCATTTGATTGTCACAATCACATTATGAGGCCTGTATTATCACACCATCCACATTAAAATGCAGAAAGTGAGGTATCCGCTATTAACAAAGATAGCAAAAGATCGGAATTCAGAGCCATGCCCTCAGGGTATGATTCACATCTGGAAAATGTGGTGTATTATTCTCATCAGGACAGGAGAAAAACAAGAGAACAGTAACTTTACCAAGCCCATGTGGACAAATAGGGGTAGGGCTGGGCTGAGATGCAAGACTGTGAGGTTCGGCTTCTTTCCATAGCCGGTCTTCTAGGTGAACCCTCAGCAGGTGGCAGGAGGGTTCCTTTCTCTACAGGGGCCTTCGAGTCTAATCTGCGAGCAGCAAGGGAGTCTCCGGGGATTGTCCCAGCCAAGCAGGGAGTCAGCCTCTGGCCATGTGTTAGAGTAGACAAGGAAGAAACAAAGGGTAATGATGGAGAAAATCATGCTGCCTTTTGTCTCTAGCAGGCAGCTGGCAAAGCGCTGACCTTTAAAGACTTCAAAGGAGGCATCTGCCCATCACATAGACTCTGCTGTTGGAGACTGGAAAATGTTGATTGCTGCTCTTTAGCTCTGCCTGATCCTGCTATGGATCATGGCCAGAACCACTATTGTTTAGTTCAAGCTTATGCCAGATCCCATGCTAATCTCTTCACGTACCCTCAAGCACTGTAATGCTGTTATTTATTTATTTATTTATTTATTTATTTATTTATTTATGCAAGTGAAAAGATGATGGACCTGAGAGGGGAAATGACTTTCCCAGGGTCACCTAGCTAATAATTGGCCAGGCCAGGGATGGTCTCATTGTTCCATGTTGCATCTCAAAGCTTAAGTCCAACATAGAACTTCCATCCTGCCTCCTTGACCTCCTGTACTCTTGTCTTCTCTCTCGCAGGCGTGGCGCCTCCATCTTTCCAGTTGCTCCGAATACAAGCCTCGGAATCACTTTGATTTTTCTCTTTTTCTTACACTCACATCCAGTCTGGCATGACATTTCCAGATACTGATATTCCTCAACTCTCCCACTGCCACCTCCCTGATCAAAATCCCTACGCTTATTTCCTGGAGTAAATGTCTAGTAAGCATTCCTGCATCTACCATTCCTTTTCAGCAAAGTGGCCCACCAAGTGGTACTGTCAAAACAGAGGTCAGATCAAAAGCTCATCTTGCTATTTTCCCAGAGGAAAAGTTAAGGTCCTGACAATGATTCACAAGGCCAAGAGGTCACTTACTCCAAGACCTCTGACCTCTCTCGCCTCATCTCTGTCCACCCCACACCATCACACCAATCATCTTACCATTACTCAACCATGCCAGGATGCTGTCTGCTTAGGAACTTGGCACCTCTGTCCCCTTGGCCTGTAATGTTCTCACCCACTGTATCTGCAAAGTTCATCCCCCCACATCCTATAAGTTTTTACTCAAATACCATGCTTTTGGGAAGGCTTACTCTAGCAGCTTTTAATTAAAATTGCCCCTTCTTCTGTTAGCCTGCATGTCCTCCACCATAGAGCACTCAGAATCACTTAACCCACTGGGCATCTCATTGCTTGTCTAGGTATTAAGAAATGGAACACCCCACTAGGGACACATCCAACAGAATGGAAGTTCCACAGTGGGAAGGGCTTGGTCCTTGATTCACTGTTGCATTCTCAACATCTAGGACAATTCCTGATATACTGTCAACCCAACACAAGAAAGAATAAGTGAGTACAAGTCAAATGAATGAATGAATGGGGAAGGTTCTTTTTTTACCCAAGGGAGAGAAGAAGTGGAAATCCATGCCCATATGTAGGGAGGTGTTCTTGGACAGAGTCCTCACTAGCACTGAATGCTCAAGCCCACTCCATCCCTCCCAGTAGCCCTCTTCAACTCACCCCAGGCCTGGGCAGTCTGAGATAGGAGAACAAGTTGGAAGTTCTGTGGCTGATGTAGAAGGATCCCGAGCCTAAGAAAGAAGCAAGAGGAGTCATAATTGTGCCAGCTCTGTCCTGGTCATGGATTCCAAAGTCCTCCCATGTCCTCTGTTGTCAGACAGCATGGCTTTCTTTAAGTTCCTTAGATCTGAATCCCCCAGAAGACAGAGCCAGGCCAAACTGCCAACCTTAACATATGCAAATCACTGCTCAAGTGCCAATCAATATCTTAATAGTAATTTTGAAGATTAATATTGATTTTATTACTTTGATGAATATATTCAAAGTAAGAATATTTACATCCTGACTAAAATTTACAGAGGGCTCCCAATTTAGCTCTGTGATAGGCCCTCTATAAATCTATGAGGCCCTCTCTGATAAGCAGCCCCTGCGGCTTCGGCTCTGGCTTAGGTGGTGGCCATTTTTGCTGTGAACTACGGGGATATGACTAACACTCTTGGCAGCTTTATAGGAGCATGAAAATTCCTCCCAAACACTGCTTTCCAAAGTGTCTTCTACGTAGTTTGTAGACCAACTTTATGATTCTCCTGGGGACAATCCAGATTTGTCACCCTTCCCCTGAGAAGATAGGAGAGAGAGCAGAAAGATGGGTACATCATCCCGATGGGTTCGGAAACTGCTGCCAAGAGAAGCAGCTGTGGAAGAACAGCGGGAGTACTGGACCTGGAGCCGAGAGGCCTCCACGGTCAGACTCTTACTCACTGTGAGTCTCCAGGTAGCCACTGCTCTGAATCTTGGCTCACTGCTCTAGGAAGAAGGTTTATAGCATTTTGCTGCTTCACCAGATCACACAAAAGTTCTCTGAAACTTTATGCTTCTATTCCACAGGTGGACAGAAGAGAGGAGAAGGACCGCTGGACCACTGAGAGGAAGGAAGATGTGATTGGAATCTGTCCCAGCCTGCCACTTGGGGCTGTTTGGAGGTCTGAGTTTTGAGGGCACCTCCTTCCCAGTGACCGAGCCTGAACTGGTTCTATTGGACAGTGGAAATCGGTCCTGGTCACTACTTCTTTTATGACAAAGGCCACTAAGAATTTACAACCTTTTAATGATTTACCCAACCACCCAGCCACCCAGCCACAGCCCAAGGCAGGGCTTGGCTTTGTTTGAGTGACATCCCTCATTTATTTACCAGCTTCCCTAGGGGAAGGAGAGCTGATGTTGTTTGACCGTGGCAAGGAGAACAGTGCAGCACATATTTATAGCTCTGTAGGGGCTTAGGTTGGCACTGGGCATCAGCAGAAACAAAGACGACAATTCCCACCATAGACTCAGCAGCTAGGAAGGTGCACTCACCTTCAATTTAATTCTGAGTGTGTGGTGAGCCATGGGCCACAGGAGCAAGCATTGCTACCAGGGTAGGAGGGACGGAGAGGGTCCAACCCAGCCCTCAGAAGCCTGTAACAAAGCAGAATGGAGCTCCGCTGATCTTGTCCAAACTCTGATTTGACCTGCAGTAGCCACATGAACTTCTGCCAGACTCTGCAACCGACGTTCTCATTAGAAAACTAATGAGGAGAGTAAGAGCTGTCACATAGAGCTTGTGTGAGTTTGAAATATGGTCAATATGTGAAGCCCCTGCAACAGAGTCAGTGAACACAGTCAGTGTTTTTTACTGTTCAGTCTTGCTAGAGTGAAAAGACGTCCACACCTGAACAATTATTGAACAATTCCAGGCAGCCTATGATAAGTGGTGAAATTAAACACTGCCAGGTTCCAACCTGGGAGGCTCTGACAGTGTTCTCAGCCCCCGGATCCGCTGTAGGGTGCAAACAATGGGGTATCCATCTACCATCAGAGGAGGGGTCCAGTCTCTCTGTGCACCAAACTCCACCTTTCCATGCTCCCACCTCAGTCCACACCTCTCCAAGACCTCAGAGAACAGCAGGAGGGCTGTGTGTTACACATATGTGGAGAGACAGAGAATATAAGAAGTCTTGTTTACCTGTTCCTAAAAAACATTGCAGTGTTTAAAGCAGCAGAAAAGTTAGGGAACCTGAATTTGGCACAGTGCAGAGGGCATTTACCAAAGGCCTATGGCCACCCTAGCCTGTGTAGGGCACAGACACAGGCGTGCACTCTAGCTCAAAGAGGCAAAGCTTTTTTGGGGTTTCCTGGAGCATCATCAGCAGGAAATGCTTGCCTAAGGAAGAAATAAAAGATTGTGCCTTATAAAAGAAACCAGTTCTGGAAATCCATTTCCATTATAGGAAGAGAAAGAAAGGAAAAGTATGAGAATTTTAAAAAGCAGATGTGAAGGGAGTGACCTCTGAGAGAGGCTCAGCAGGCAGGGAGGCGGGGGGTTGGGCATCTGCCCAGGGAAAGGCCAGGAGGAAAGAATGAGGCTGAAAAGTGTGTGCTGTCCCAGGCTCCGGCAGACCGGGACGAGGTGAGGGCTTGGGAGTTGACCTGAAAGGAGGTGGAAAACCCTGCATGCAGAACCATGTAGCCAGGATGAGGCAATGAATTTAATTTCCTCCTTGACCATGGCAGAGATAGGATGAGAAAATCCCTTGCAAGACCCTTGGTTTTACCATCATCAAGGAAACAATGTAGAGAAATGGGGGCAGAAAGCCCTGGAGGTTGCTCTCTAAGGAAGGTAAACAAGGTAGGTGTGTGTTATGAGAGGAGGGACAGCCGCCCTGGCCCTGTAAATACAGATCACAGCCATCCTGGCCTCTCCACCCAGTGGGCCCCCTCCCTCCTTACCCTGTCAAATTCCCTGGAGAAAGAACAGCACCTGCCACCTCTACTTCCTCCAGCCCACCTCTCCTTCACATCCGGCAGGGCCCCACCCCCTCTCTGCTCAGAAATGGCTCTCTACAAGGTCACCAGTGTCATCCCACGGCCAAATCCAGCAGCCTTCCCCTCAGCTTCAGCTTCAACATTGAATTTGATATCATTGACCTTTTACTCTTTGGAATACATCTTTTTTGGCTTCTGGCTCTCTCTCCTCATTCCTGGTGTCCTTATCTTCTTCTTTTTGTTTCTGAGTAGTCCAGTCCTTTCTCTGTGCTCCTCCCATAGTAACATCATCTACCTTTAACCAGATCTTCCACTACCTGTATCCTGGTCCCATTCCTGCTGGCCTGTGAGACTTTGGCTCTGTAGGGCCTGGATTACTTCAGACCCAGAATGGCTCTCTAGAAAGTTCACCTCCTTCTTACTGCAGTTTCTGAAACAGGCCCTCAATCTCCACCCAATATTCCAGAGTCAATTTAAATTTCTTCTCTTCTCCCAGTGCCGCTTTCTCTGCTCCTGTTCATAGCCGGCAGGACCTGCCTCCTGGAATCTCATGCCCCTTTATTCCTCTTCATTCATTAGGGCAGAGCAATCACCTCTGGATATCTTCTACTCAGGCTTTCGTCGTGAGACATCCGACATGTGATTACCACATCCATCTTCCTAGATACTGTTCATGTTACACAAAGTCTTCTTAGCACATATTAAGTTCCTGTCACTGAACTGACTTCTGGGGAAAAAAGCCCGAAGGTGTGCATGTGTTACTTTGAAGAGACAGATATGAAAATTAGTATCAGTCAAAAAGTAATGTGAGACAATAATGCAAGTAGAGCATAAAAGAAGGAATTACTAACTGTTCCGGTAAAGGACGGGAAGCTCAGAAGAGCTGACAATTAAATGGTTTTTTTAAGGAGGAATATGGGCTTAAAAGATAAAGAAAGAGGAACAAAATTTAACTGAAGCTAAAGAGAATGGCAAGCACAAAGCCAATGTGGCATGAGTGCACATGGCTTGCTAGACGAATGGCAGCTAAGTGGGCGCCAGCGGGGCATGGCTGTGGCTGGAGAGACACCAGTGAGGAGGTCGGCTGTGGCCTGGCATGTTGTCATGATGGATGCAGGATGTACCCTATATGCAATGGGGAACTAAAAGATTCCTCAGCACAGGACATGGCAGTAGTTTAGCCATGAGAGACTAGGAGTGGACCCTGGCTTAGGTCCGGAAAAGTGATATAAAGAAGATGGGGGTGTTGTTGACATAGAAGTGTCACAGATATCAAACAGGTCACAATGAAAATGTTGGGTGTCTGTGATCAGATTTCTGAGATGAAGTCCAGAAGAGAGATCAAATCAGGAGCCCAAGGTAGCAAGCAAGCATGGTTAAGGTAGAGAGGAGGAGACATGTTGACTTGCCCTCGAGGGGGGGCCCCTTGAACCCAGTGGATACTGTACTCAGCAGTAGGTCTGCTCCCCAATGGCTGCCTGCAGATGTTTTTCAAATGTGATGTCTCAAAAGTTTGTTTCCAAGAGTGTGCCAGGATGTATGAGATTGCTCTCGAGTCTCTGCTGTGGGAATAGAATGGCAGATTTCACAAAGGAGGAGGTCAGGACAGTGGGGCCCTGTGAACAGAAATAACACCTTAGGATTGGACAGTCTTCAAACACACACAAGAGCTCCAAAACTTGGAGTCAGAGAGACAAACGTTTGAATTCAGCCTTGATGACTTCACTTATTCACTTAAAGTACACTTGAAAAAACTCAGTTTCTTTAAATGTGCTCCAGTGTTGGGCACAGAGATTTTAGACAGCATCTGTACAAAGCACCAAGAGAACATCACTTTCCATAGTCAGCACTCTCTGAGCTCAGTCCTTTTTTGATTTTTCTGATAATATTAAAGAAGTCTGCCGAATTATGACATGCATGTTGTACATTTTAATCTACTTCTTTCTCTACGGATCAGTCAAGCAGGTCATAGCTTTCGGGTCCATGTTTACTCATAATTAAACTCATAGATTATAAAGAAAACATTTTCCCCCATTAACTTTCTAAAATCTCTCTCTCTCTCTCTCTCTGTCTCTGTCTCTTTCTCTCTCTGTTTTTTTTGTACTGGAGATCAAATTCATGACCTTATGCTTGCCAGGCAGGTGCTTATGCCACTGAGCTAAATCCCCAGCCCTAAAATCTCTTTTAAGGGTTTCAAAGTGTTCTTTTTGCTCATGAGAGAAGTTTTAAAAGGATTTCCTTTAAAGTCAGGAGAATGACAGACACTTACTGCAGAGTGTGAGCAGCCCTAGTTAATGGGAAAGTGACTAAAAAAGACAAAAGCCATAAGAACTGGGAAGAGTGATGAAGGTCATAATTATAAAGTGATGGTTTATAATTATGAAAATCAAACCACTACAACAATAGTAAACAATAAGAAAATTGCATTCATTGTAAGTAGCATTTACTAAAAACTTAAGGAAAATCTAAAACATGAAAAAAAATTCCAAGTGAGAGTTGGGAACTCTAAAATAACTAGAGAGTAATAAAATATATAAGAGCTATATGAAAACAAATGGTAAAATAACCAGTAAGACATTGTTTTTAAAAACCCAGTAGAGAACCGTATCACATTCATGAATGAGAAAACATGTAATTTTAATTCTTCTCTAGTTCTAATTCTTTGTTGAAAGGATTTTACCCTAGAATAAGTTACATGATCAAGGAAAGATCAAGGATGTTTACATTGAGGACACCTCCCCCTCCCCTATGACAACTTCCTTTTTCCTTTCCCAGTGGTGCAAAAAAGGTCCCAATCAGCCCCTTGTGCATCACCAATACCCTCCCTAAGCGCCACCCTCGTCAGAGGTTTCATATATATATATATATATATATATATATATATATATATATATATATCCCATACTGTCAGAGGTGGCTAGACTGTCTATGGTTAGACTCCTCTCCATGTCCTTGGAATAAAGGCTATTTTTACCTCATATTTTTCTCTTTCATTGTGCTGAAAACCTATCATTTATGACATTTAAGTATAGATAATTTCAATATATATCCTAGCTTGATATGATACATTAGTACTAAAATTTATATGGAATAGTAAAGGATTCGGAAAGATTTTGAAAAAAAAGAGCAAAAAAGAGGTCCTTTTACTTATCAGATATTAACACATGTTACAGAAACAAATCAATGAAATTCATCACGATACTGATGTAAGAAGAAAAATCTACCACATAAGCGGAGGAAATAGGAATCCAGTTGATCATAGAAAAGAGCCCACAAATTAACACAAAATGATAGATAATTTACTAGTAGTAGATTGTGTGGAGAAAACCAAAAAACAAAGAAAAGTGAAATTAGAATCCAAGTTCACATTTCTTGCAAAAATAAATCCCCAGATTTACTAAAGATCTATACATTAAAAAAGTAAAACTATAAAAATTATTAAGAAAAAATTTAGAGACTATTTCTGTATTCCTGTACTGAACAGAGCTTTGCCAATCAAGATTCAAAAGAATATAACATAAGGGGGAAAAAAAAGATCTGACCACACAGAAAATATTTTTTTGAGAAAGATCCTCTACACAAGTTTGACTATTGTCAGACAATGAAAACATACTGCAAAAATCTGACTAATTTGTGTGAAATATTTAACAAAGGCAAGTCCACAAGAAACAGTCAGGAGACCCAAGTAAAAAGTGAGTCAAGAGATATAGGCAATTTACTGAAGGTAAACTCTGACAAAATAATTCAAACATAAGTAGGTGCCTGAAGTTGCTAATCAGGAAAGTGTGCAGTCAAATAATAATTTGAGATATCACTTGACACCTATGAAATTGGAAAAAAATAGGTACATAGATTGTGCATTGGACTAATGTCAAGTACTGGGGAAATGAAAGCTCTCACAGTCCGCAGGTGAGAGGGTAAGTCATAGCAGGCATTGCAGTACATAACGTACAAGGCTTGTCAATAGCTTGTCATATGCAATGCCCAGCGGTTAACTCCAAGATCTACTCCCCAGAGAGACTCTGAAGCACACCTATGAAGAGACAGGCACCCAAAATTGCAATAGTAAAGCACTGGCAGTAATCTATATGTTCCCTCCAAAGAAGGTCTCTTTCAATGCTTTCTTCAGTGGTTCCTAGCCTGATCACCGCCGTCTCAAGGGCAGCTTCCCCTCACCCCACACTGCACTCCCCACCTCCACCCCTGCCGTCTTTCTCCACAGCACTTCCCATCATGTAGCTCTTTATGCAGGATTTGTCTATTTTTTCTCTCTTTCCATTAAGATTATAGCCCCATGAAGGCAGGACTTGAGTTATTTCTTTGTAGCCACCTTCTTACTTCTCATCCTTGTGTCTACATGAGACAATAAGATCTGTTAAGTATTCCCTCCTTTGCTCTGCCTATTCAATTTCTACATCTATTACAAAGCTCACTTTACTTGTCTTTTTTTTAACCAATCACACACAGTCAGATATAATCAAAGTAGAATTAGCAATGGTTGGGCAGAGACCAGAGACTCATTCTCTCCTGCATTCTCAGAACTATTAATAACATCAGCCTTGGCAACAAGGACTCTTATTCATTTGAGGAAAGTGTCCATCACAACTTGGTCTGCTCTTGCTCCTGCAAGTGCTTCCTGCCGCCTGCTCTTCTAATAAACTGTGTGTGTGTGTGTGTGTGTGTGTGTGTGTGTGTGTGTGTGTTTTAGAGATATAGACCTATGTCTATATCCCTATAGCTTTGACAAGACACCATCCATTAACTAACCTTTACTCCGGTACACACTAGGATCAGAACAGGTCATAGAGGCTGTACCAACGCTGTCTTGCTATGAAAACTCTTAGTCTACTGGAGGAAGCAAGATGTTTATAAAAAATTAGCAGCACACAATATGAAAGTACCCAAGTGAGCACTAAATGGATTCAGTCAGATGTCAGAGAAGGAGACCTAAAATGGCCAAGGAGTTTTATTTAAGATTGCTAAGCTTGGTGGCATGCCAGCATGACCATAGAGTATTTGATTCAGATCCTGGCATGAGAAGTGGCTTACAGGCCACCACAGACATACATCATGGGGACAGTGTGCAGAGCACAGTGATGTGAGGACACTCAGGTTCTCACATACTCACAGGTCTGTGCTTGCACCCCACCCTGCAATCCTTCCTTATGTTTCCCTCTAGAAAATATTTCATTCTCTCTGAATGGCTGTCGGAATCTATATATGCTTCAGGGGGAACATTTGAAGCATGGCTGATGTGGAAAGAGTCTGTAAAATACAAAGATAAAGGCCTGCTTAAATCCGAAGAGAAACAACCGTGCTGAAGAAGAAGGAGGAGGAGGAGGGACGGCAGAGATCAGAAAATGCCTGGATAGTTTGAGTCAGAAAGAGGATTTTTAGGAAGTTGGAGAGTAGAAAAGAGTCTTTCTGGGAGGCTAAGAAGTGTTAAATAGTAATATGGAAAAAAATCTTTTTACCTTTATTGCTTTGGAGAATGAATAAGATTCTACTTGGGAATAATTTGGAAAGAGCAAATATTTGCTATATAATGAGCATTTTGTTGCTGATCAGTTTTATTGGATAGGGGTGTATTGATTTGTTTTGGTGTTTATAATTCAATCACTTGTGATCCTACATGGTTTGGATAGTGGGATCAAAAAGGAAATCTGACAGATTAGAACAAAGTGGATACTTGGAACAGTGGAGAATGACACTGTTTGGGTAGGAGGAAAACCTGAGATGGGATTTGGAAATCAGATCAGAGAACTAATCTGAAAATTCTACCAGCTGCAAAATGAGGAGGGGGCAGAATATTTTCTAAGACTGAACACAAACAGCTTCTTGATTAACAGCAAAGTTGAATCTTTTCAGGTATACGTAATTCTAGAATGCACAATGGTGAATTGGCTTTAGGTAGTTTAAAGCTAGCTGTCTCATTTCCATAGTTTTCTTTCCCCAAATCAGGTTTAAAGGGCATAATTCTGTTCCCAAAGATTCATGGATTAAAGCTCTAACCTCCAATATGAGTATATTTGAAGACAAAGCCATTAAGGAGGTCACTAAAGTCAAATGAGGTCACAGGGGAATCCTAGTCCCATAGCTTTGGTGTCCTTATAAGAAGAAGAAGAGCCATCTGGCGGAAGGACATGGTGAGGAAAGGCCAAGTGAAGATGTGGGGAGGCGTTAGACACCCACCTTCCAGCCTTCAGGTCTATGAGAAAGCGTAAGTCTATTTTTATTCCTCCCTCTCTGTAGTGTTTTGTTATGTCAACTTGAGCAAAATAATACAAAAAGCATCCACAATTGGCAGAAAATTCTCCAAGCTAGTTCAAATTCTTCAATGTTCAATTCACCTTAATAAAGATCATGTCAATGTGAGCAAGGCCAATTAGCATTTTGATATGAAAATGTTTTGCTGTATTCTTCTCCACAATCTTAAAAATAGAAGTGAATCTCTGTTTTTCCGATATATTGTTGTTTTCATAACTGCTATCCCACCTTCTCATGAACTACTGCCTTCATTTCCTCACTCTGTGATCTCAGATGAGATACTGTTTCTCTAACACAGTACCTTTTCACGAACGATATGACTGGTGTGGGGACAGAGTACGAGGTGGAATTTCACCTCATGGACAATGATCACTCTGCACAAAAATGTTACAAACTGGTTATCACGGTAGGAGGCAGCACACACTTAGTCTAGAATCTCAACAGGAACATTCAGCTAGGAAGCCTTGCCCATCGCCATGTTCACCTCCGTCTCACCTCTTCATCAAATCTGGAGAAGATGAAAAGGTTTGTTTGGATCTTCTAATATTCAAATAGAAAGATTAGGCAGACAGTTGCAAGTGAATGCTTATTTGCAGTTATGAATAGCAGTTTTTCTTCAGAATCTGAAAGGATTAGTATTTTTGCACTGAAGCCAAGTTACACTTGTGGGAGAGATTATCTCACATCTGGTTTCATACTCAGAAGAGACTTATGTGGCACTACTAAGCTGGGCAGTACTAAAGACTTTAATTAATTCTTCTGAGGACCTAGGAGATCACAAAGAATTATAAGGAAATGTATTTCCTGTAGTATTAGAGAGACTGACATTTATTGATGGGACGACTGAGGTCCTGAGGAAAGAAGTGCTCACGGTCACCATGATTGTGCATGCAGGAGTCCGTGCGTCCTTTCCACAGCACCTCAATCTACACCGTCCTATTCAGGGTGACACCACTTAGTGAGAACATTTAATGCTTTGTGGTGTTGACTAGTGAGAAATTTTTTTGAAAAATAAGATTCTAATTTTTAGCTAATAGTATGTCAATGGGCACAAAAAGTGCTCAAGAGAGAGGCAATGGAATCAGGAGGGGCAATAATTGGATATAAAGATGATTAATATAATCCCTGTCCTCCAAGGAGCAACCAGACAAGCTGGGAGACAGATTTCCAGATGGTACAAGTAGATGCAAGGTAAAATTAACGTCAAACACCCAGAAGAGCTTTACAATGAAAGAAGCAGGCAGAATGAAAGAATTTCAGTGAGAGCCTTAGGAATCTTGTGGATGGCAGCTTTTAAAATCCCTTCAACTCACTAGTTTGTAGTTTAGAATTCTCCTAGGTTGTATGTAAGTATACACACAGTGGTGGTCAACCCAATTAATTATTGTATTATCTGCTCAGCTGGGAAGAGTGGCTTACAGAGAGGAGAGGATAAAGGTGAATTACTGGGTCAGAAACTGTGTCCATGGTTTTCACAGTGGGTAGACTTGATGCTTGAAGGTTTCCTGAATAAAGGGGAAAATTTATTGAAATTCTCAGAAGAGGAATAAACCTACAATGTTGGTGGACATGAAGGGTCTACTTTTGAAGCTCTGACTTCTAATAATGTTTCCCAGACATCATTAACTGATATGTTCCTGTATTTTTTTTCTGTCCTGGAGACACACTATTGTCCAAATGCAGTGAAAGAAACCTGCCATGAAAGGTTGACATGAGCCACCTATGTTCAAGTGGCTCATTTCATTCCACTTCATTTCTTCCTTGCATTTCTGCTCTCAAGCTCTATGGGCTGAGAATATTTAAGAGGTCACAAAGACAAGAACACAGCTAGCCCAGGAATGTGGGTAGGCTTATAAGACATCAAGCACCACAGTAAGCAGTTCTACATAAATGAACTCTGACCCCCTCCTGCTGAGAGAAATTCTGAGTAGTACAGATAAGAAACACTTTCAGAAGGTAATAAAGGGGATTGAAAGGTAGCACTTAGATGATTGGGACTAAAATCCATAGCAGTCAGAAGGATAGAGGACCCCTAAAATGACCCAGGCAGTGGGAAGAGCACTGGAGAAGGAAGTGGGTAGAGAAGGGTAGAGGACCAGAACCAAAGGACTCCTTTTTATTTTTACAGTAAGTCAAGAAAAGATCTACAATAGCAAAAGCAATTCTGGATAACAAGGGCAAGCAAGGCAAGGGACATCACAATTCCTGTTTAGAAACTACACTACAAAGTTACAAGATAAAAACAACGTGGTACTGGCTAAAATTAAAAATCTCAAGGATCAGTTGAACACAGTAAAAGATCCTGAAACAACTCCAAGCACACTCTTGTTTTTGACATAGGAGCCACCCACCTTCACTGTAGGAAAGATAGCCTATTTAATAAATGGTTCTAGGAAATTTAGCCTTCCACATACCAAAGATTAAAGCTAGACCCCTATCTCTCAGCATGCACTAGACTAAAATCAAAATGAATCAAAGATCTAAATATTAAAACAGAAATATTAACCTACCAGAGATAGAATAAGTAAAACTATTGAAGAGATTGATAAAGGAAAAGACTTTATGAACAAAACTGCAATCACACAGGAAATATTATAAAGAATCAACAACTGAGATTACATCAAATTAAAAAGCTTTTTTTACAGCAAAAGAAACCACCTACAGAATGAAGAGACAACCCCCAAAATAGGAGAAAAATTTTACCAACTACTCCTTAGATAAAGGACTAATATTGAAAATATATAAAGAACTCAAAAAATCAGATCACCAAAATTTAATTTTTGTCTTAAAGAGAAAAAAAGTAAAACAAAATTTCAAAGCAAGGTAACAGGAGGGTAACAATGGTTAATATATTGGGTTTTGTTATCTTTAAATTAGTTACTCAAAGTATAAGATACTAGAATTTAATTGTCCAAACAATATTAGCACAAATATTTCTTTTCAATGAACTAAATTAGTAGTATGACTAGCTTAATATATATATATATATATATATATATATATATATATATATATATATGTATACTTTTTTTTTGCTTTTCCCTTCTTTCTTTTCTCCATTTCCCCATCCTAGTTTCACTTTTCATTTATTCTCATTTTACATCTATTGTATATTTTGGAATATATTTACTCTTTCAGCTTCTCACAATAGGGAAACAATATGACATTTACACATGGGAGTCTGGTTTATCTCACTTATGAGTAAGGTCTTGAGTTGCATCCATTTACCTATAAAAACCTCCAATTTATTCTCCTTTATTGCTGAGTAGTACTCCATTGTATAAAAGACCACATCTTTTTTATCCATTCTGCAGTTGATGAGCATTTGGGTTGTCTCCAAGATTTAGCTATTACAAATTGTGCAGCTATAAACATGGGTGCACATATATTGCACAATGTTTTTAATTCTTCTAGGAAGATATCCAAAAGAGGAATGGTTGGGTCAAATGGGATCTCCAATCATAGTTTTTTGAAGAATCTCCACACTGATTTCCACAGTGGTTGCACCACAAGTCTACACTCCAACCGACAGTGAAGAAGTTTCCTTTTTCCTCACAGCCCCTTCAGCATTTGTTATGGGTTGATTTCTTGATAATAGCCATTCTTTCAAGGGAGAGATGGAATCGCACTGTTGTTTTAATTTGCATATCTTACATGATCAGTGATGCTGAATATTTTTTCATATATTTATTTGCTGTTTGTAGTTCTTCAAATAGCAATGTGTATTCTCCTTAAATGCCCATTTTTGGATTGAGTCTTTAGATTTGGGAGATCTGATTTTTGTTTTGAGTTCTTTATTTGTTTCTGACAGTAATCATTTGTCTGAGGAACAGCTGGAAAACATTTTTCCCACATCGTGGGTTGTCTTTTTACTCTGTTGGTGGTTTCTCTTGCTGTACAAAAGCTTGTTTAATAAGATGAGATTCCAGTTGTTTTTTCTTTGTGATAGTTCCTGTGCAATAAGGGTTTTATTCATAAAGTCTTTGATTACACCAGTGTCTTCAAGAATTTCACCTATTCTATCTTTCAGAAGATTTAATGCTTCTGTTTTACTATTTAAAACTTTGCACCATTTGAATTTAGTTTAATCCATGGTGAAAGACATGGGTCTAATTTTAATCTTTGGAATGAACAAAGACAGGTTTTTCAGTAGCCTTTATTATGGAGGCTATCTTTCTTCCAGTCAATGCGTTTGGAACCTTTGTGAAAGATAAAGTAGCTTAGTAAGCCTGGAATTGTTTCTGCATCTTCTAATCTATTGATATTTGGGTCTCTTTTTGCCAGTACCATGATGTTTTTATTATAGTAGTTTTATAGTATAATTTCAAGTCAGGGATTTTGTGTCCTCTGTCTTCTTGCGTTTGTTGTCCAGGATTGCTTTTGCTATTGTGAGTTTATTCTAGTTCCAAATAAGTTTTAGGTTTTTTTCTTTAATTCTATGAGATATGTTACTGGAATTTTGATTGGAATTGAATTAAATCTGTATAAGGGCTTTGGAAGTGTGGCCATTTTTACTATACTAGTTCTTCGTAGCCAAGATCAAGGGATATCTTTCCATTTTCTAATATCTTTTTCAATCTCCTTTTTCAGAATATTGTAGTTTTCAATGTGGAGGTCTTTTACATCCTTAATTAGATAGATTTCTAGATATTTCACTTTTTTGGATGTTATTATGAAGCATATTTTTTCTCTGATTTCTCTCTCAGTGGGATTGTTATTCATGTACAGGAAGGCTATTGATTTTTGAGTGTTCGACTTTGTAACCAGCTAAGTTACTGAATTTGCCTATTAAATCTAGAAGTGTTTTGGTGGAGTTTTGGGGGTTTTCTGAGTAGAGTATCATGTCATCTAAAAATAATGATAATTTAACTTCTTCCCTTCCATCATCATTTCTTTTACTTCTTTCTTTGGTCTAATTTCTCTGGCTAAAGTTTCTGAGGAATATGTTGAATAAAAGTGGAGACAGTGGACATCCTTGTTTTGTTCCTGATTTGAGAAAGAAAGCTTTAAGTTTTTGTCCATTTAATGTTATGTTGGCTGTTGGTTTGTCATAAATGCCCTTTATCAGATTGAGTTAAAGGCCATCTATTACAGTTTTCTTTAGGGTTTTATTATGAGTGCATGTTGGACTTTGTCAAAAGCATTTTCTGTATCTATTGAAATGATCATATGATTTTTGTCCTTGCTTCTGTTAATATGGTATATCACATTTATTGATTTATGTATGTTGAACCATCCCTGTGTCCTTGGATGAATCCCACTTGGTCATATAATGATTTGCTGCATTCTGTTTGCCAGTATCTTATTGGGGATTTTTGCATCTATGTTCGTTAGGGAGATTTGCCTGAAATTCTCTCTGTTAGTTGAATTCCTCTCAGAGTAATGCTTACTTTAAGTATTCAGTTTGGGAGTATTTCTTCCCTTTCAATTTCATTAAAGATTTTGAGAAGTGGTGATGTTAGCTCTTCTCTAAATTTCTTGTAGAATTCAGCAATGAATCTGTTAGAGCCTAAGCATTTCTTTGTTGGTAGGTCTTTCATTACATCTTTGACTTTATTGATTGATACTGGTTTATTTAGGAGTTTTCTATCTTCTTGATTCATCTTTGGTAATTCATGTATCTATGAATATCTCCATTTCTTTTGCATTTTCCATCTTATTAGAATACAAATTTTCAGACTAGGTAGATGATCTTCTGTATTTCTGCAAGGTCCTTGTGATTTTGCCTTTTTCATTCCTAATTGCATGGATTTGAGTCATTTCATTCTTTTTTTGATAAAGTTGGACAGGGTTTGTTGTTTTTATTTAATCTTTCAAAGAACCAACTCTTTGATTCATTGATTCTTTGTATTGTTTTCTAAGTCTCCAGTGCACTAATTTCTGCTTTGATCTTTATAATTTCCTCCCTTGTAAAAGTTTTGGCTTGGCCTGCTCTTCTTTTTCTAGAAGTTTGAGATTCATCATTAATGTTTATTTGTGTTTGGTCTGTTTTCTTGATAGGGGTCGTTATTGCTGTAGTTTCCCCTTAGGATTCTTTTCAATATGTCCCATAAGCTCTCATATGTTGCATTGTCATTGTCACTTAATTGTAGAAACAGTCTAATTTCTTCTTTAATTCCATCTGTGACCTACTGGTTGTTCAGGAGGGTGTTGTTTAATTTTCATGCGCTTATGAAGTTCTTGTGGTTTTTGTTGCCATAGAATTCTAATTTCATTGCATTGTAGACTGATAGTATGCATGGGTTAATTTCAGCTCTTTTGCATTTGCTTAACCATATTTTTTTTCCACCTGGGGGGGATCCTTATTTTTTTTTAAAGCAAAACAGAAAAAAAGGATAGAAATGATACAGAATTTTAAAAAAACAGGTAGGGTATTACCACTAATTAATATATTACATACTTTTACCTTAGAGGTAGTTGTTCGAGTTACAAAATCCAGGCACAAAAGTGATCAATCAAACTATAACAGCACAAAATGTTCTTTTTGCACAGAGATTAGTAGTATCTATCTAGCATACACATACATACATACCTTTATATATGTTTATCAACATACACATAATCCTTTCCTTTCTTCCCTTTTTTCTCCTAGTTGTTCTGTTCTTATGAGCACTTTCTTTCTCTTTTATTATTATAATATCTATTGCATATTTTGAATCTTATTACTCTTTCAGATTTTTATTTTTCATTATTTTTATAGTAGGGGACAATACAATATTTATAAATGTGAGTTTGATTTATTTCACTTATGAGTTTGGTCTTAAGTTGCCTCCATTTACCTATGAAAACCTCAAAATTATCCTTTTTATAGCTGAGTAATATTCAATTGCATAAAAATGCCACATTTTTTTAATCCATTCTGTGGTTGATGGGCATTTTGGTTGTTTCCAAGATTTAGCTATTACAAATTGTGCTGCTATAAACATGGGTGCACATATGTCACTGTGATACGACCTTTTCAGCTTTTTCTGGGAAAATGCCCAGAAGGGGAATAGCTGAGTTGAATGGGACTTTTCAATCTTAGCTTTTTGAGGAATCTCCACACTGATTTCTGCAGTGGTTGCACCAGTCTACACTTTCACCAGCAGTGGAAAAGTGTTCCTTTTTCCCCACAGCTAAAAAGTCTACAGAAAGTTGGAATAGATGGTACCTATCTCAATCTGATTAAAACAATCTATGACCAATCAACAGCCAACATTATATTAAATGAACAAAAATGAAAGCTTTCACTCTAAAATCAGGAACAAGATAAGGATTTCCACTATCACCACTACTATTCAATATAGTTCCAGAAACATTAGCCAGAGCAATTAGACAAGAGAGATAAATAACAGGAATAAGGATAGGAAAGGAAGAAGTTAAATTATCACAATTTGCAGATGACATGGTACTCTACTCAGAAAACCCCCAAAACTCTATCAAAAGACTACTAGAGTTAATAAGCAAATTCAGCAGTGTAGCTGCATACAAGTCAACACTCAAAAATCAATAGTGTTCCTCTATACAAATAACAAACTTACTGAGGGAGATATTATGGAAATGACAATTTTCACAATTGCATCCAAAAAAGTGAAATACTTAGGAATCAACCTAACAAAGGATGTTAAAAAAAAAACCCATGCATTGAAAATAGTACTCTAAAAAAGGAGATTGAGAGATATCAGAAAATGGAAAAATAGCCCTTGTTCTTGGTTAGGAAAAATCAACATTGTGGAAATGGCCATACTCCCAAAGCTGTTATACAGATTTAATGCAATTCCAATTAAAATGCCATTATCATACCTTACAGAACTAGAGAAAACACTCCTAAAATTCATTTGGAAACAGAAGAGACCTTGAAGAGCAAAGGCAATACAGGGCAACAAATGCAAGGCAGGACACATCACATTTCCTGACTTGAAATTATACTACAAAGCTATAGTGATAAAGTTAGCATAGTATTGGCCAAAAAACAGACCTAAGAATCAATGGAATACATTAGAAGATGCAGACAAAACTAGAAAGATACTTAGCCACCTTATCTTTGACAAAGGGGCTAAACATGCTCACTGGAAGAAAACCTCTTTAAAAAATGGTGCTGGGAAATTTGGCTTTTCACATGCTAAAGACTGAAACTAAACCCATGTTTATCACCATGCACTAAGCTAAAGTTAAAATGGATGGAAGATCTAAGTATTAAAACAGAAACACTAAATATACTGGAAGACAATGTAGGTAGAAATCTTGGAGATGCATGGGTAGGCAAAGAGCTCATGAACAAAATGCAAACTGTATGGGAAGTACTTCAAATAATCAACAACTGGGATCTCTTCTTATTAAAAAATTTTATACTTCAAAATAAATCACCAACAGAGTGAAGAGAAAACCCACAAAATGGGAAAGAAATTTTAGCCAGCTGTCCCTCAGACAAAGGACTTAAATATAGAACATTTAAAGAATTGAAAAACATCAGGCCCCCAAATTCAAAGACCCAGTCCAAAAATGGGCATCTGAAATGAACATGTACTTCTCAGATGAAGAAATACAAATAGTAAATAAATACATGAAGACATACTCAACATCACTGGCCATTTGATGTAAATCAACCCTTAGTTCTTATTGTTACTACAGCTTCAGACTGTTCCAGGCAGCCATATGTATCTGGCTATAGTGTGCACCTTAGCTGGGACCCTACTGTGTCACTCGGTGTCTTGTAAGCCCTTTTGATTTCCACCTGGTGTTCTTTGAATGGAAGAAAGACTCACCCACACTCTTGCTGGACTTGCCAAGATCCTACAGCTTGGGCGGGAAGCTCATTGCTGCTCCTATTTACCCAATGAGGTCCTATATTTGAGGAGAAAACTCACCACACTGTTGAAAGCCCACTGAAGTCCTCTGTGTGGGTCAGAGGTTGCTGAAGCTCCCACCAACCCACCAAGATTCTGCAGGTGGTGGAAGGAGTCACTAATTGTCCATGGGCTACTGTGGTCTTTTGGGTGGGTGAGAGTGACTGATGATCCTACTGGTCTCTGAGGCTTTGTGGCAAGAAAGGAGGGGGAACCAGCAATCCTGCTGGCCCCCTAGGTTAGTGAGGTGAGGAAGAGATGTGACTGATCCACTAGGTCCATGGGGCAAGGAGAGAGGCAAGGCCGATGATCCCAGCAACCCCTAGATCTGTGGGATGAGGGGGACAAAGCCAAGGATTCCACTGGCCCCTAAGTCTGTAGGGCAAGGAAGGGGCTGAGGCCAATGATCCTACAGCCTCCTAGGTCCATGAAATGAGAAGAGGAGCAAGACCAACAATCCAACTGGCCCTTAGGACAGTGGAGCGAGTGGGGATGAGTTGAGGTCAATGATCCTGCAAGCCTCTAGATCTGTGGAGCAAGGTTAAGCATCTGCTTAACCATGTTCTACGTGCTAGAATGTGGTCTGTTTTGGAGAACATCCCATGTACAACTGAGAAGAATGTGCATTCTGATGTTGTACAGTGGAACGTTCTGTAGACATCTACTAAGTCCACTTGCTCAAAAGTTTGGCTCTGTTCTAATATTTCATTGCAGATTTTTTGTCTAGTTGATCTGTCTTTTTGTGACAGTGGGATATTGAGATTCTCCCAATATAATTGTATTAGTGCTTATTTAATTTTTCATGGCTGTTAATATTTGTTTTATATAGTTGGACATTTTGGTATTTGTTGCATATATGTTTGTGATTGTTACCTCTTCCTTTTTAATTGTTCCCTTTTAAAGGATGTAGTGATCTTTATCTTTCAATCAGTCTTGGCTTGAAATTCACTTTGCCTGCAAATAGAATAGCTATCCCTGCTTTCCCTGGGTTCTAATCAAATGTAGTATTGTTTTCCATCTTTTCACTTTCAGTCTATGAATTTCTTTTGGAATTACATGTTTCTTGTATGCAACATATTGTTGGATCCACTCCTTGATCCATTCTGTCAGTCTGTGTCTTTTGACTGGTGCACTGAGACCATTAACACTGATAGACAACCCAAATTTAAAGGCCCAATTGCAAAATGGGCCTCTGAAATGAATAGACATTTACCAGATGAAGTACAAATAGAAGCTAACTACATAAAAAGATATTCAACATTGCTGGTCATTAATGAAATGCACATTAAAATGACACTAGATTTCATCTCATTCCAGAAAGAACAGTCATCATCAAGAAATCAACCAATATCAAATGCTGGCAAGGCTGTAAGGAAAAAGTAACCCTTCTTTGTTGTTGGTAGGAATGTAAATTGGTATGACCACTGTGCGATTCAGAATGGAAATTCCTCAAAAAACTGGAACTAGAGATTTCATTTGACTCATCTATTTCCCTTGTTAGTATCTTTCCGAAAGAGTTAAAAGCATCATACCACAATAATGTATGCATACCCATATTTATAGAAGCGCAACTCATGTCATTAAATCTTGGAAACAGCCCATATGTCCATCAAAGGATAAATGGATAAAGAAAATATGGTATCTTTTCGCTATGGAGAAGGATATACTTGAGACAATTTTAGGTAAATGGGTTGACCTTAAGAATATAATGTTAAGTGAAATAAGTCAGACACACAAGTTTAAATATTAAATTGTTTCTTTCGTGTGAGAAACCTAAAGGTTAAATAAAGAACAAAATGGAGAATAGAAATTGAGAATTAGGAAGAACTTGTTCGCGAAGGGGAAGGAGAACAAGGGGAGGTGGAGGGAAAGAGATGGGAAGGAAAGGAAAGGGATTAAAAAGGAAAAAAAAGAGAATGAAAGAAAAAAGTAGAAATAAAGCTTTGTAAATGGAGAGGAGAAGAATGGTGGAAGGGAGGGGAATGGGAAAAAATAATTCAGATACATTTGTGCTGGTAACACTGCCTTATGACAAGTGTCATCATTATATATGGCAAACATGTACTAATAAAAAATTCTTAAAACTCATGTGACTCTGTTAATCATTTTCTCTCCCTGAGTCATCAGATTTATCTCTAAAGAAGAGAGTTGGAGTACACATCATTCATTATCCCCTCCAGCTCTGCAGTTCTAACAGCTGCAAGGTATACATTGGTAGCAACAGTCATCTTTTTACTATTTTCTCTGTTTTTCTTTTACCACTCAAATTTCAACAGTTTTGTCTGATATCTATTTATCTTTTAAAATTTTGTATTGGTACATGTTTGCAGTACATGCATTTTACAGTCATCTTGGGGAGAGGGTACACGTACAAAATACAGCTTGTTTCTTTCTTAATAGCTTTCCCCTTCCCTCCTCCCTTCTCTGATTCTCCTTTCCCTATTTTCATTCTTATTGATATTATTCATCTTAGCTTATGTTTATGACATATAATGATTAAAGTCACTGAGATTATTAGGTTCCTATACATGGCATATATTTATGCTGCTTATTTCCCTTCCCCTGACCTCTCCATTTATCTGTCATCTTCAAATTTACTCATTCACAAGTGGAAACCACAATGCCGAGAGTTGTGGAAGACAGGAGCAAAGACAGGATCCAAGTTTTGTATTCTCCAAAGACAAATGATGATCCGTTGGAGGACAGATAGAATAACCTCCCAGAAATGGCAGATGTAGGAGTGAATATTGGGTGACCAAAATTTGGAAGTGATTACATAAAAATGAGTGTGAAACAAAAGGCCAAGTTGACATCATTGTGGGGCAGCTTTTAAGATGCTGGAGGCTGAATGCAGAGTTCTAGAGCATCAATTTAAAGGTGGCATCCAGGGCAAGAGACAGGGATGCTCATGGAGGCACATACCCCCCACTGTCACTTAAGCATGCTAAAGTTTTAAATCAAAATTACCAATATTTAAACAATAAAGGTTTTATCATTCTGTCCTCCTGCCTTGATAAACAAACCTTTAAAATACCAAAAAGGAACAATGGGCACCTCTGATATATAATAGAAATAGCAAAGTCAGAGAAATTTAATGATTGTACATTCCTGAACATTCTACTGGTGAGCTAGTGCTATATAGAGGGGAAACAAAGTAAAGATACTATTCCATACATAATAATATGCATTGTTATACTTAATATGATCATAATTATACTTAGCGTGTCATACATTATGATATATTATACTTATTCTGTAACATTCATTTTTAAATTTTTCTTTGGTTGTGTTTGTTTTGTTTTTTGCTATTTTCTTGAGACAGAATTTTGCTTTGTAATTCAGGCTGGCTCTAAACTCACTATGTTGCTCAGTTGGCCTCAAACACATGGTGATCCTCCTGACTTAGCCTTCTGAGTGCTGGGATTATAGGCATGTACCACCATTTCCAGCTTATTCTTGCATATTACATATTTTGTTTCAGAAAAATTACTAATTATGTTTTTAAAAATTGAGTTTTGTACTGAATTTATATTGCATTCATAGTAAAAATTATATATTTCTTAATTCCTCTTAGATAATTTCATGTTAATTTAAATTTGGATAAACTTTATTCTACAGAGACATTGCCATTAGAATGTTAAAATTATTTAAGAAATACTTATATTGCAAAGCAAAATATGAACATTACACGTTGGCTTCAAATATTGTAATAGTGTGACATGTGATAAGTTATCAATGAAAATAATACAGAATATTTAAATTTTATCCTTCTGGCTTCTACTGTAATTTCACCATTGCAATACAGATCTACACAGTAAAATCCTACTTTACAATTTTATATCTATGTCTGCTATACACAGGTTTAAGAATAATTATTGCAACATAATTCTCAGCTGTCATGTACAACAGTAGAGAATGCCATGTTCATCTTTGAGGACTTCTGTAATCAAAAATTGGAGTATAAAGAAGAAGAAGGAAGTGAGTACTCATTATTACTGAGAAGCAACACTTTGTTATGCAAGCATCTGTTGCATTTGTGCTTGGAGGAAGCATTTGGCAATCAATTTGTCTTATTCATGCTTTTCGCTGGTCAAACTCTTCCCCTTGCTAAAGCAGTATCAAGTTCCAGCACTGGAAAGCCCCTCAGATTGTCAGATATGCCGGCCTTTCAACCAGAATAGGAGGAAGTGTTTGCCTGGAGCCCAAACAGTGTTGATTCCATTACAGAATGTTGAGGTTACCACTGTGTTTGAGCCAGAGCTAAGAACCAAGAGGCAGAGGTACATTTTTAATACTATATTTATCTGTGTTTACTGTACTTGTGGCTCTCCAAAGCCCAGGCTAAGCACAAGAGCCCTTCTTTGTCAGGTCTGATGGTAATGTGGCTTAAATGTGTATTGAAGGCATAAATAAAAAGAGAATGACAAGGTAGAACTAAAGATCTCAGAAAGTCCTCTAATTTAAGAGACATTTACCTTTCTATTATAGTCAGGTATCCTTGTAAAGATTAGGTCTGATGTCATTGCCCAATTTGAGATCTGTTGACAGTTTTCTATTATTTCAGAATAAAGTCTCAAACTGTTACCATGACTAATAAGGCCACCCAAGTCATGGCCCCTATCTAACTTTCTAGCTCCAACCCTTCCTTAGCTTTATTTGTTTGGCACTCTGCCATCCACACGTCAAGTCAGATCTCTTATCCCTCCTCGGGAGCGCTGGGTGTGCTTGCCTGTAGGATCTCATTTACAAACATCTGCTTTGACCCAGATACTTCTCCATGCTCACCATAGGTGTCAACACCAACTTCCCATTCCATCCTTTGGGACTATTTTTGAGTCTCATCCCTCATGACCTGGTCCTTAATAATTAGCTTCTGAATGAGGTTGGGAGCCACTGATACCTGGGACATTTTAACAGAGCTTTGAGGCCAGATGTCAATGAGACCTTGGGAAAAGTTTGTGTCTCAAATTCAAATCAAAGATTTAGGTACTGCTCCAAGCTCATGTTAAATCACCATCTGAATTTACTAACAGTATGGAAAGAGAGCAGACACAGACATAGAAGACGTGTAGAAGACCCAATTCTGCTAATTAGTATTTGTGTAACCTTGGTCGCTTAAACTCTTGAGTTTCTATTTTTCACTTATAGAGAGAACAACAGTATACTTAATTTGCGGTGCTGTGATGCCAAGTAAAGGAATTGATTTATGTAAAAATCTATTGTAATTTTTAAAAATCAATATAAAGTTACATATTATTAGATTTTATTGATTTAAGAATGATGTCATGGACATAACAGACAGCACCAGAAATTAAGGATTTTTTTGTGATTTTTAACCACTTGTTCTACAGTACTTTGTAAGCCTCACCTGGCAAGTAGCTAAAAGGAGGCAACGGCTTGATGCTCATGTTTTATACTGAGCTCAATCAATTTCTGAAATGTGTCTTAATAATTGCTTTATGATAATAACCATCAACCCTCTGTGGAGACACTTCTAAACAAAGCACTTTGTTCAGTGTGAATCCCAAACACAAAATACCTATGTCCGAAGCTAGTGCTTAGTGACCATATTCCCAATAGGGCATCATTGTGAGTTTTCTCCACATGGCATCCATTTTGGTGCCCTCTATCAGCTGGCAAAGGCTTTGTCTATGCACTTTCCTGTTCCTAACCTCATTTGCACAGGGGTGGGGGCTGCTTTCCCAATGATGCGGGCTGGTTCTCTTTGGCTTTATCTTTTTAGTTTGAAAACAAAGAGCTTAGTATGACCTGTCTTTAGGTTGTTTCCTAGTGCTGACATTCCTTGATCATTGGAATTATAGCCTAAGAAGGAGAAATACAATGGGACAGTGAATATTTTAAGTTTGTTCAACATTAACTGTGCATAGCTGCTCCTAAAATCTGCACTACAGTCAGTATTCAGCCAGGCAGATTCCATACAATAAGCACAGCAATAATACCTATCTTATCATCATCTTCTTTCTTTCTTTCTTTCTTTCTTTCTTTCTTTCTTTCTTTCTTCTTTCTTTCTTTCTTTCTTTCTTTCTTCTTTCTCTCTCTCTTTCTTTCTTTCTTTCTTGCTTGCTTGCTTGCTATCTTCTTTCTTTCTTTCTTTCTTTCTTTCTTTCTTTCTTTCTTTCTTTCTTTCTTTCTTCTTTCCTGTCCTTTCTTGTCCTTTCCTTTCTTTTTATTTTTTCCCCTATGGTGAAGACAACTGTCAATATCTTGCTTCTAATCTCTGAATTCTTTTTTGAGTTTATTAGTTCTGTGCTGCCTTAGTCTCTGTTCCTGCCTGTTATGTCAGCCTATATGAAGGCTGCTCTATTTTATTGTTTCATTATTATGAAGCTACTTTCCTAAATACAGATGACTTTCAGCACTTCTATCTCACTTTCCAAATAGTACTGTTAGGTTTTCAAGTATACAGTCCACAGCAACAATATGTGTACAGTTTCATGGATTTTTGTTCCTCATGCTAACCCACAAATCTTTGAAATTCTTGATAACCCCTTCCAACTAGAAAAGAAGGTGTTCAGTTGCTACCTGGAATGCTTTACTTTTTCCTTGACTTAGAAGAAAGAAATTCTATAAGCTTCCTTGACTTAAATGGGAAGTCTCAGAAATTCCTGGAAGTTACCTCTTGTGATTCAAAGGTATTCTTCCACTATGATTTAAAAGATTACCTTCAATTTTACATAATCCTGTGTCACTCTTCAACCCAAACCCATAGCAATAGGTGCAATGAAAATGGCATCCACTGCTCTGATTACTTATCTGATTCCCACTATTTTATGAATCTTCTCTGCCTGTTATTACATATATCCTCATCGATTCCTACAAAACAATCATTTTATTTGTCTTTTTGAGACAGGGGTTCACTATGCAGTTTAAGCTGGCCTTGAACTCACTTTGTTGCCTCAGTTGACCTTGAACTATCAGTAATCCTCCTGCCTCAGGCTCCCAAGTGCTGAGATTCCAGACATTCCCTACTATTCCCAGTCCAAGATAAGTTTCATAAGTGTTATATAGGTTAGATATAGAAATAGATATAAATATAAATATAGATATGGATATATAACAAAATGGATGTGTAGAAAGACTGAGTAACTTATAGAAACTCACACACCCATGAAGTGGTAGAACTAAATTGCAAGTCTAGGGAAATTCACATCTGAAACCATGTGTTTTGTTTTTGGTTTTACTGATCCTGTGACACTTCATTGTGATCACTATAAGCAGGGAGACTCCCAGAGTCAGATCAGACAGAGATCTATCTGTAAGGCCACACAGAACACACACCAAGGCCACAGCCACAGCACTCAGAGATTGCCCTTCTGTTTTGCTTGATATTGACTCTAGTGTGGATTTTAAGAGCAGCCATTCACAATGAACTATAAACAAACTTAAAATACTCATATCAGCATGTGCCCCTTTGAAATGTTCCTTGCAAAGAGGCATACACATAGTCAAAACTATATAATGTTGCTTTCCGCTTCTATCTTCAGACTAAAATTGAAGAAGATGGTAAAAGCTCTTTGAGGAAAAAGTGGTAAAGTGGGAACCAGTTCAACGATCAGCTCAAAGTAGGGGATGAGCTAATCAGCACGTCAGTCTTTTTCTCTATACAAATAGAGCCAAGTAACATGTGTTTCAAAGGCTCTGTATACCTTCTAAAACTGCAGCGTGGCAAATAAGCATGCTTGAAGACTGGCCTTTATAAAAATGACTTCGCTTTGTTCTCCTTCCATGTTTTTTGTCGAATTCATCAACCATAACAAGCTGTGCAAATACAGACTCATTTGACTTAACTTCTTGCCATCGTGAAGGCACATGATACAGCTTTCCACTAATGTGGTTTTCAGACAGTGCTGCTGAGCTGCCACCTCCCTGGGAAGAAAACCCAGACCATCAACACTGTTGAGGAGGCTAAAGATACACTGTGCATCCTGCCCATTTGTGTGACTTAGGAAACTGGCTTTTACAACCACAGGCTCACCAACCTCAGTGTCACTGCCAAGAGTCAATTATCCAAAAGCCCTTTCTTTGATCTGACATTGTTTCCCGAGTCCCACAGATTAGACAGTGGGAAAAGCAGTTTGTCAACAAGACTAGAGATTCTGTGACAGTCAATTAATTTCCTTTTCCGTTCAAACTCAATAGTAATCACAATAACAACAGCAGTGATGATGACAGTAACATCTGCTGCACAAACTGACAATCATCTTGCTGATCAAAGCTAGAAACAAGAGTAGTTTCAGATAAAGAGACAATGTTGAAGGTGTTACACTGAACCTGAAAGTTTCACATTCATTGTTTTTATGAATATTCCCCAAAGATGAGTATGGTATTTATCATTACTCTTATTTTACAGTGAAGAAAACTGAGAGCTAGAAAGATTCAGTATTGCTGAAGACACCACAGCTAGTAAGTAGCATATCCTCCATTCAAATCAATTTACCACTACTAGGTCTTTTCATCTGTGCAGTTTACTGATGTGCCTTGTACCTTGTAGATGGGAGCTATATCTTGCATTTGAGAGACCCTTTGTAGGGTGCAGAGTCATTTCTATGTTCCTCACCAGAGGCTGGGATTTTATGTGACACTGTCAGGCTCACCCTAAAAGAAGCTCCCAAAAGCTGGTTGCCCTGGACATCTGAGGGTCACGACTTGAGTATCTGCTGTATATCAACTGGCTATGGGCATGTAGCCTCCTCCATGTTAAGATTTACAAATTCCTAGATTGCAGATTTGTTACTGTATTGTTGAGACTTTGGGCTGAATCTACCAGTAGCTTGGTCTTCAATGCCTGGTTTATCCAAAACAGTAAACCTAATTGTGTTCTCTGCAATATGTAAACAAGACTGATGTCAGCAGATGGCACTATGATGTATATCAGCATAAATATAGATGGTATCTACAGACATAAGACTGGATGATTCCTTTCATCAAGAATGTGAATACAATAAAGTTATATTTTATCTTTAATTTTATCTATAATCAAAGGCTTACTATGCACAAATAATGTAAAGAAAGACCAAGGGGAGCATAAGAGAAAAATAAGCTTGCTAAGTTACAGTATTTACACAGTGGTTCCTGGAGGACACTTTGGAGATAAGAGGGTCACTGACATAGATGGACTATTAGGGAGCCCCAATGTTGGTGTTTGACAGAGTGAGATAATAGAACCAACCACATCAGCCCAGCACTAGGCTCCACCCCATGCTTTTCTCGTCATAGCGCAGGAGAATTAGAGCCACGCCACACTCATCAAGATCTCCTGGAAAAACCAAGATCCCCACCCATTTTCAGCCAGTCTAGACTGCAACTATTTTAATGGTAGTAAGCTTATGGAGCAAAGGAAATCTTGGAGAAGACAAAACATAAATGAGGCATCCTCAGTAATTATAACACCAGGTCTTCTAGGTCTCTAGCCATCTACAGATCTTGGACTCCTCAGCCTCCACGATCTCATGAGCCAATTAGATATGTGATAGATGACAGATTAGATAGCTAGATAGAAAAATAGATACATAGATAGATGATAGATAGATAGATACTCGTATTTATCAGGAGAGCCCACATTAATGTAACTTGAGAAGATAATTATAATGATATTTTCTCCTTCACTTTTATGCCATTGTTACATTTAGGAAAATCATTCACCATATTAAAACAATGATTTATTACATATTAAATATATTGTCTCTATATATTATATATAGTCTCTCTGTATATATATTATATATAGTATACACTTATATGCTATAGCAAATACATACTAAACAAAATAATTGACTTGGAGTTTATATATAAAAATATACACAGAATGTCAACAAATGTCATATAACATGATAACAAAAGGCAAGAGAACAGATAAGGAATGATCATAAGTTTTTTCCATTCTTAGTGAAATAATATATTACATGAAGAGAAGACATAAGTTAAAAATATATAAGTACTGTCTAGTGTTACTAACAACAAAGCTAACACAAAGAGATATAGGCTTGAAAGCTAATGAAGCAAAGTGAGATATGGAAAATAATCAGCTCACACAAAAAAGTCAGGGGCACATGTCAAGCAGTTAACTACAAATAGTAAGTTTAAGACCAATGTAAATGAAATGTAAAGAGACTAAATGCTTCAATTTAAAAAGCAGATTGTCAGAATGGATTGAAAAACAATATTTAACTATACACTGGGAATTGGAAACTTTTAAACATGAAGATAGATATATTAAAAAGTAAAAGGTAGAAAACATTTTATGCATAGGAAAGCTGGACTAATTGTATTAATGCACAGCAAATTAGAATTCAGATGAAATAATGTGATCAGGGATACGGAGGGAAATTTCAGTGGTAAGGTTCAATTTGTCAAGAGAACATTACTAGCCTAAGTATGTATATACTAAATTACAAACTTTCAGAATAAAATGAAATGAAAACTGACAGAACCAAAAAAAAGAAATAGACAATAAGACAATCACCAAATAGGGCTAAAGATATTAACACTGCTAATATCAGTATTGATAGCACCAGTATTGATGCTATAGTTTGTGTCTAGATGTCCCCCAAAGCCTCAAGCAGTTATGGGGTAAGGTGGACTTTTCAGAGGTAGCTGAATCTAGAGAGTGTGATCCTGGGATTAAGGGTGTGTGATCAGTTCACTGATTGGTTTGGCAGTACCTTAATCCCAGCAGTACAGATAGGTATAAAAGGGGCAGGGAGTCGTTAAGGTTCAGTTGTTGATTTTGCTGTCTTATGCCCACCATGAACTGTTCTCCTCTGCAAAGCCACCCTGCCCTAAAGTCAGCCAATTATGGACTGAAACCTCTACAAACTGTGAGCTAAATAAGAGTTTACTCCTTTAACTTTGGATGCCATGTATTTTTTCTCAGTAAGGATAGAAAACTAATAGTCAAATAAGGATATAAAAAACTTAACACTATCAATCAGCATGACCTAGTTGGCATTTATAGAACATCACCCACAATAGAAAATTACATGTTCTTCCAACACACAGAAGGAAAATTCAGCAACATATAAAAATATTCTATCATAAATCTGTCACAGTAAATTGAAGTCAAGTCATTTTGAATATTACAAGGTATATTTTCTGACCACAAGTAGATGAGAAAGTAATAGTATGAATATATGGAAGTCTTCTAAATATTTCTAAATTAAACAACACACTTCAAGATGGCTCAAGGGTCAAAGTATTTTTCACAAATAACACATTACGCTGTGTTATACCTCAATAAGGCAATAATTATAAAAAAGTTTATTGTTCTAGTTGCACATTTTTGTTTTTGCAAAGAAAATAAATTCAAATTAATGATCTAAGCTCTCTTACCTAAAGGTAGGAAAGAAAATCAAGCCCCAAAAAATTAAACCAGAAATAAAAAGGGAAAAAGTAATAAAGAACAGCATCAAAAAATTAGAAATTAGAAAGGCAACAGAAAAAAAATGAACAAAACCAGACCTACTTACTTGAAAATATCAATAAAACTGGTAAAGCTCTAGACAAAAAAATCAGGAAAAACAAGAAAAAAGATATAAATGAACCCTATTAGGTATCAAAGAGAAAGTATTTCAACAGTTCATACAGATATTAAGAGGATAACAGAACATCGTGAAAAGCATTACACTAATAAATTTAACAATTTAGATGAATTGAAAATTCAAGAAGAAATCCATAAGCAAAAATCTTTATATACATTAAGGAAAATTAATTGCTAACTGCATAAGCCATCTTTCTCCTTGGTGGGATGAAATACTGGATACTCACAATGTGAAAGAGAAACTTATTTAGCTCACAGTTTCTGGTGGCTTCAGTCTAAAGTTGCCCGCTTCCAGGGCAAGAAAGGCATGAAGAGGACAGCTGCTCATCCCAACAGCCACGAAGCAGAGTGAGAAGGGACTGGGAACAAGAAGACACTTCCAGGTCATGCCCCCAAGTGACCTGCCCCTCTGACTAAGCCTCACCTACACACATGATACTTTTGGGGACACTTTGAATCTGAACCATAAGAGCAGTTAAAACTCTCCCACAGAAAAGCTGCTGCCCCAATGCCCCTATTACTAAATTATGTGTACATTTAAAGAAGAAGTAATACCAAACAGTAAATATAATGAAGAAAATATGATTGATTCCTTGTAGACGTTTAAAGGCCAGCAGAACATATTTAAGAGCAATTTTATGGAAATAAACTTGATAACATCAGTAAAATTGAAAAAAAATCTTTTAAAAGTACAACTCATGTAAACTAATTAAAGATGAAATCTTTTAAAGTGGAAAAATCTATTTTAAATATTGAATCTATAATCTAAAATTTCTTGATAGAACAAAAATGGTGAAATTAGTGAGACACAAACAGAATTGTAAGTACCAATGTTGTAACAAGGGTTTGCAAGGGAAACAATTTAATACTGGACACATAGTTTATAAGATTATTTTATAATATTTATCTAGAGTCAACTGCAAACGAGTGTGGTAGATCTTTCCACACACTAGAGACCCAAAGAATCCAGCTGAGGGCCTGGATCTCACAGCAACGTCCTGCATGAATGAGTCCAGCTGAAGACCTAGAGCACATGGCATTGTTCTCCACAAGTCCAGCTGGAAGTCTAGAGCCCATGATCTGTGCCAGAAGCGGAGGGATCTGCACTGGAGTCAAGAACTGATGCTCAAAATAAGGCCCAGAGCTTCCCCAAAGGGAACTGCAGCCATCCTCAGCAACAGTGAGGTCCAGAGCTCCTCCAGTGATGAGAACAGCCAAGTTCGTGTTAGGAAAACCACTGTAACATGCTTCTCCAGGAGGATCAACAGCACTACCTCTTCCTCTCCTGTTTTCCTTTTTATGTTGTTGTCAACAGTTCTCAGGTGGGTCATCCACGCCATGCTGATTCAGTTCAGCTGGATGTTACAAGTTGCCTGACAGTTGTCAATTCACCACAAGCGATTTTATACAAGTTCAAAAAATAAATGAGAAATTTTCCTTTACAATTTGATAAGACCAAAATTATTCTGAAATCAAAACCTTAAAAATCTACTCCATGACTGAGTGGGAAGACAACCCACAGAATGGAGAAAAAATTTTAGCCAACTGTCCCTCAGACAAAAGACTTCTATCTAGAAAACAGAAAGAATTGAAAAAAAAATCAGACTCTCAAATTCAAAGACCCAATCCAAAAATGGGCATCTGAGATGCATACATACTTCTCAGATGAAGAACTACAATGGTAAATAAATATATGAAAAAATGTTTAACAACATTGGTCATTTGAGAAATGCCAATTAAAACAACACTGAGATTCCATCTCACTCCAGAAAGAATGGCTATCATCAAGAAATCAACCAAATTAAGTATGCTGGTGGGGCTCTAAGGGGAAAGGAACCCTTCTCCACTGTTGGTGGGAATGTAGACTGCAACCACTGTGGAAATCAGTGTGGAAATTCCTCAAAAAATTAGACTTGAAAGTCCCATTCAACACAGCTATTCCCCTTATGGGTATTTTCCCAGGAGAACTGAAAACATACTACAGTTATATATATATATATATATATATATATATATATATATATATATATACTGATGTTTACAAAAGCACAATTTTCAATAGCTAAGTCTTGAAAACAATCCAAATGTCCATCAATCCCTGAATGGATAGTAAGATGTATTTTTGTACAATGGAGTACTACTCAGCTATAAAGAAGGATAAGCTTGAGGCTTTTGTAGGTAAATGGATGCCACTTGAGACCATTTTCATTAGTGAAATAAATCAGACTCTCATGTGTAAACATTGTATAGCCTCCCTAGTGTAAAAAACTGAAAGGGTAAATAAGATCCAAGATGTACAATAGATTTTGTGAAAGGGAAAGAAACTGTCCAAAAAGGAAAGAACAACTGGGAGGGAGAACGGAGAAAATAAAGACACTAAACATATATATGAGAATCATACTACTCTATCTATCTATCTATCTATCTATCTATCTATCTATCTATCTATCTATCAGATTACCATACTACTGCATTATCTAACTACAAGACAGATAATCATACTACTAATCTCTGTTAGTTCATTAAAAGAATGGTTTATGCTTTTATTGCTTGATCATATCTTTATGCCTGTATCTTATAATCTAAGCAACTACTTTGAAGATGACAATATGTAATATAGTAACAATTGTTAATCTATTATGTTGATTTGAAATCCTGTACCATTGTTTTTAGTCTTTTTTAATCGTTTTGTTTTAAAATGTTAAAAAATCTTTAAAAATACCATCTCCAATAATAACACTGATATCCCTCACAAGCATAGATGTAAATTTCTTAACAAAATATAAACAAATCAAAGTTATCCTCATAGAGAAAAGATTATATTCTGAGACTGAGTGGGGTTTATTCTAAGAATGCAAATTGTTAATGATAAAAAATCAGCATAATTTAGGGCACTGATAGAGGAAAAGAAAACCCCATATGTCAACTTCATATATACAGGAAATATATTTGATAAAATTCAACACTGATTTGTGATTTTTAAAAAATCCATGATAATCTAAGAAAAGATTTGTGGGCCCATGCATGTGACATCTAATAGGTAAAAGCTAAAGTAATTATACAACTCAGAATCCACTTGCTCCTGTGAGAGTTGGATTTAGGTAGAGAGATTAGCTGGCAAAAGATGTGGGGAAATTCAGACAACACTGGAACTCAAAATGGTGGCTAACAGCAGGGGTCTTCATGGTAGTGCCATGGAGGGTCCTGTCCCTTGCCTCCTAGGAACTGGGCACACAGCAGGAAGTGAGCAGTGGGTAAGCTACTGAGGCTTCACTTGTATCTATATTTGCTCGCCATTACTAGCTTTTGTGTCTGAGCTCTGTCTCCTGGCAGGTTAAGGGACCATTAGCTTTTTATAGGAGCAGGAACCCTACTGTGAACTACACATGACAGGGATCTAGGTTGTGTGCTCTTCTGAATAATCCCAAAACCATCACACCTCATCATACCTACCCAGCCTCCCTTATCCATGGAAAAATTACTTTCCTCAAAACCAGTCCCTGATGTCAAAGAGTTGGTGACTATTAGTTTATAGGTGCGGGTACAATTTTCAAAACTTATCAAATTGTCACACAGAAATGGAGTGTAGAATAGAGATCACCAGAGGCCAGGAAGGGGAGGAGGAGAATAGAATGTGAGTAATGGGGACCAAATAGAATTAAACGAGGAGAAACAGTTCTAACATTACAGAGAATAATAGGGCAATATGGCCTATAGCAATTAATTATACATTTAAAAACAACTGGAGAAAGAGTGAGAAACCCCAGCATATAAAAATGATAATATTTGAACCAATGGAATTGCTACCTACTCTATCTATCTATCTATCTATCTATCTATCTATCTATCTATCTTCTTTTGTGAAACGGTTATATAGGTCTCTTGCCCATTTGAAAATCAGATTATTTAGCTTTTTGCTATTGAGTGTTTTTGTTTTCCACCTATTTAACTTTTATTAGTACATGCTTCTAGTCTTGTTTAATTTTCTTGTGTGGAGTTGGTACATGTATATAACACATTTTAATTCCTTTTTCATCTCATTTCTTTCCACTGTCTCCCCATTCCTTCCATCTCTTGATCCTTTTCCCAAGTGAGAATTAATCTTTCTACTTACAATCTTCAATTTTACCCTGTATTTATAATTTTGGATTCTCATATAAGAGAAGCCATGCAATATTTAATGTGTATCTGACTTTATTTAACATTATGGTCTCAAAGTACATCCATTTTTCAAATGACTCAAGTTTGCCTTTCTTTAAGGCAGAGTAGTAGTACTCCACTGTGTGTAAATGCTCCATTTCCTTAATTTACTCATCTGGAAATGTGGGCCATTTCTAAGATTTAGCTTTTCTGAATTGGGCTATTTATAAACATGCTGTTATGGTTCACATCTAGACGTCCCCCCAAAGCCTCATGTTGTCATAGGGCTTTTTCAGAGGTGGCTGAATCTAGGGTATGGGATTGATTCATGGTATAATGCTAGAATGAAAAGGGCTGGGATTAAGGGTGGGTGATTTCTGACTCATTCCACTGATCGGATTGGCACTGCCCTAACTTCAGTAGACAGGATACAATAAAAGGGACAGAAAGAAGCTTGTCTCCCACTTAGTCTTGCTTGATTTTGCTGTCTTCTGCTGCCATGAACTGTTTCTTCTATAGGATGCCCCTCTGCCAAACGATTACGGAATGAAACTTCTACAAGCTGTAAATAAACCCTTCCTCCCTTGACTTTGGGCATTGGGTATTTTGTCTCGGCACTGAGAGAAAAGTAATTAAGATGTGGGCATGCATATATCACTGTAACATGCCATCTTTAACTCTTTGGGGAAGTTACTTAGAAGGGGGACATCTAGGTCAAATGGAATTTTTAGTTTCTGAAGAATCTCCATACTGCTTTCCATAGAGGTTGTACTGTACTAGTTCACAGTTCCACCAACAATGGAGAAGAGTCCTTTTCTCCTACAGGCTTACTAGCATTTGTTTCTTAATGATGACCATTTTATCTGCAGTAAGATGGAAACTCAGTATTGTTTTAGTTTGGATTTCTCAGTGGTTACTAATGTTGAGAATTTCTTCATGCATTTATTGGCCATTTGTACTTTTGTTAAGTGTCTAATCATTGCTCATGCCTATATTTTGATTGCATCTTTTATTTTGAAGGTCCATTTTTTTAAATTTCTTTATATTCTGGATATTAGTCCTCTGTCTGAGGAATGCCTGGCATTTTTTTCCTATTCTGTAGATAGTCTTTTCACTCTATGAGTGTTTCTTTTGTTATGTACAGACGCTTTTTATTTTAAAGAGGGTAAAATTAAACACAACAAAACAGAACAGAACAAAACAGAACATAAGAAAGCAATGTAGGAGACATAAATTTCAAAGCAAGACAAACAGAGATCTTCACTGTCTATCATATTGTCTCTTGTTTTCTTCCAAATAGTTGTCCATATCTTCACATACAAAGACTTCATATAAAACAACATAGTATAAAGCTGATCTGAACAGGAAGAGGAAGGCATTTTAGGTCTTCAAGACCAGATAATAGGGAAGTCAACAATAGCTGTCATAGTGTGTCTCATTCTCTTCAAAATAGCTGTCCATACCTTCATGTATGTTGAAATTAAACAAAACAAAACAGGCTAAAATCAAATCTGAACAAAGAATAATAGTATTGCTGGATTTCACATGACACTACAGAATCAGTACTAGGTACTGTAGTGTCTCTTTTTCTTCAAAGTAGTTGTTTATTTCATCATGCATTATATAATCAGTTCTCATAAACTGTTTATAAGTTCTACGCATGTATGAGTCCCTTACATGCATTTCTCTCCTTTCTGTATTAGAGGGAAAAAGAAAACAAAACAAAACAAATTCCTGGATAAACATGAAGTGAAAAAGTCATATAAGACCACAGTAAAAGGTGATCTATAATGGTACTGTGATACCTCTTGTTATCTTCAATAGAATTGTCTATATCATCAGGCATGGTATAATTGAATATAGCAGTTTGTTATTTACAAACTTTTTAATTTGATGATCCTATTGTTGATTATCTGTACTATTTCCTATGGAAACAAGGATCTATTCAGAAAGTCCTTGCCTACCTCCAGGACTTCAAGAATTTTATCTTCTAATAGGTTAAATGCTTCTGTTTTAACATTTAAACCTTTAAACCATTTTGATTATAATTTAGTACATGGTGAGAGTTATAAGTCTAGACTCAATCTTCTGCATGTGGATAACCAGTTTTCCCAGCACCATTGATTAAACAGGCTATCATTCCTCCAGTGTATGTCTTTGGCCCCTTTATCAAAGATCAAATAGTTGAATGTGCTTGAGGTTATTCTACCCATTCTAGTCTGTTGTAATGATCTTCATGTCTGGTTTTGTTCCTGCACCATGTTTTTTTTATTATAGTGGCTTTGTAATATAACTTTCAGTTAGGAATTCTGCTGCCTCCTGCTTTGTTCTTTTTACCTAGGGCATTTTTGAAACATTTTTAATTTATTATTATTATTAATTATTGTTATGCTATTTTGAGTCTCTTCTGGTTCTACATCAATTTTAGGATTGTTTTGTCCATTTCTATTAAGTATGCTGGTGATATTTTGAATGAGATTGAATTAAATCTATATATCAGGTTTGAAAGTATAGCCATTTTAAGTATATTGGTCCTACCTATTCAGAAACAAAGATAGCTTTCTACTTCCTGATGCCTTCTTCAATCTTTTAGCAATCAAAATTTTTTAGAGTACTAGTTTTCATTGTAGATGTCCTTCACTTTCTTGGTTACATTAATTCCTAGTTTGAACGGTATTTCTTTCCTAATTTCTTTTTCAGTGAGTTCACTATTGGTCTGCAGGAATGCTATTGATCTTTGTGTGTTAATTTGTATCCTGCTCCATTACTGAATTTGGTTTTTAATTCTAAGAGTTTTTGGTGGGTGCTTTTGGATCTTCTATGTAGCGAGTCATGCCATCTGCAGATAATTTGATTTCTACTAGTCTGTTAACTTTCGTATGTTGAACCATCCTTCCATTGCTAGGTTGAAGCCTACTTGGTCTTGGTTTATGATCTTTTTGACGATTCCTTGAATTTTGATTGCTAGTCTGTTTTAAGAATTTTTGTGTCTATATTCAATAAAGAGTGTGGCCTATAGTTTTCTTTTTGGTTGGAACCTTGCCTGGTGTTATTTTATTTTGTCATTTTGAGACAGAGTTTTGCTGAATAGCCCAGACTGGCCTCAGACTCACAGCAACCCTCCACTTCCCCAGTGCTAGAATTACGGACATGCACCATCCCCCAGCCTTATTGTCTAGTTTTTGAATCACAGCAACTGTAGTTTTTAGAGATGATGTTTGGAGTACTCTTTCCCTTTCAATTTCATTAAAAGTTTTGAGGGATATTGGGCTTCCATAAAGTTTTGAGGGATATTGGACTTCTAGGGATTTAGAACTTCCCTAAATGTTTTGTAGAATTCAGCAGTGAATCCATCAGGACTTGGGCTTTTCTTAGTTAGTAAGCTTTTTATTACTGCTTGTATTTCATTTTCTGTTGTTGGATTATGTGGGGTTCTAAAATCTTCTTGGTTCTAGGAATCTATCCCCTTCTGATTTCTTCAACTTATTGGCAATACGTTTGCAAAGAGGTAGTTAATAATCCTTTTTATTTCAGCAATGTTCAATGTGATTTCACCTTTTACACTTCTAGTTATAGTGATTTGGTGTTTTTTTCTCCTTTTTCTAGTTACATGCCTAAAGATTTGTCTATTTTGTTGATTCTTTTAAGAACCAACTTGTCAGTTTATCAATTCTTTATATTTTTTGTCTCAATTTCATTCATTTCTACCCTGATCTTTATAATTTCCTTCTTTTGACTAGCTTTGGGTTTGAATTATTCTTGTTTTTCTAGGACTTGAAAGTGCATCTTCAGGTTATGTATTTGGGCTTGCTCTGTTTTTGTTAGGTGGGCATTCACAGCTATAAACTTTTCTCTCAGGACTGCTTTCATTGTGTTCTGTAAATTCCAGTAGGTTGTACCAGCACTATCATTTAGTTCCAGAAATTGTGCTATGTCTTCCTTGATTTCTTCTGTAATGTACTGCTTAAGGGTATACTGTTTAGCATCCATGCATTTGCATAATTTCTGTGTGTCTTTTGTCCTTGATTTCCAGCTTATTTGTGCTATTATTTGATAATGCCCATAGTATAATTTCAAATCTTTTACGCTTACTTAAGCTTGCTTTAATGGTCCATTTTGAAGAAAGCTCCACATGCTTCTTAGAAGCATGTTGATATATAGAAGATTATACCTATCAATGTATCTATCCATCCATCAGTATAATCTCTTGTATACAATCTAATAATAATCAGTATCTCCAGGGCTTACATTCTCAAGTTGGAGTACTATTTTTCCTTTTATTTTAATTTTTATATTTTTTTACTGAATTATTATTTTATTTTAAAACCTTTTGGTACATATTTGCAGTACATAATGATTACATTCCTCATCGGGAATTGGTACAGGTACATAATACATCTTAACTCTTTTTTTCAACCCCTTTCCTCCCTCACTCCCACACTCCTCCATCTCTAATCCTCTCCCCTTCTTAAAAAGATTTATCTCCCTGTTCCCTATTATTTATCATGGCTGTTCTAGTATACATTCCCAGCAGTAATGTAGAGTGGTTCCTTTACTCTGATGGACTCACCAGCATTTATTATTATTTCATTTCTTGAAAATAACCATTCTTTATGCAGGTAGGTGGAATTTCTGTGTTGTTTTAATTTAATTTCTCTAATGGACAGAGATGTTGAACATTTTTCATGTATTTATTGTCCACTTGTATTTCTTCTTCTGATAAATGTTTATTCATTTCAGTTGCCTATTTTTATTGGGTCTTATTTGGGAGAGGCCTAATTATTTTGAGTTCTTTATATATTCCTCTGTCCAAAGAATAGCTAGCAAATACCTGGCAACCTACTGTGTAAGTTGTCTCTTCACTTTGTGTGTTGCTCCTTTTGCAGTGTGGAAATGTTTTAGTTTGATACTCTCATTTGTTAATCTTTGGTATTATTTTTTGTTCTGTTAAGATTTTGTTCAGAAAGCCCTGCTGATACCTATGTCTTCAAGAGTTTATGTATTTTGTCTTCCATCAGATTATTTGTTTCTATTTTAATATTCAGATTATTGATCCATCTTGATTTTAGCTAAGTACATGGCAAGAGATGCAGGTCTAGATTCAATCATCTGCATGTGTGTAGCCAGTCTCACTGGCACCATTTTGTTATCTGTTAAATAGACTACCATTCCTCCAGTATGTTTTTTCCCTCTTTATCAAAAAAATCAAATAGCTGAAAATGCCTAGAGAAGTTTCTGTATCTTGCATGTTATTCAGCTGATCAACATGTCTGACTGTTTGTTTGTTTGTTTTTGCTGAAAACATGCTATTTTTATCATTGTAGCTTTAGAGTATAGTTTGAAGTCCAGAATTCTGATATCTCCTGATTTGCTGTTGTTGCTGAGGATTGTTCTTGCTATTCTGGGTCTTTTCTTGCTCCATATGAATTTTAGTCTTGTTCTTTCCAGCTCTATTCTGTTGTTATTTGGTTTGGGATTTCAGTAAATATGTATGTCAGTTTTGAAAGTATGGCTATTTTAACTTTATTTGTTCTGCTTAACCAGGAAGAGGGGTACATCTTCCCATTTTCTGATGTCCTCATCAATCTCCTTTTTCAGAGTAATATAGTTTTCATTGTAGAGGTCTTTCACTTTCTTAGTTATGTTAATTCCTTAGTTCTTAATTTTTCTTGATGTTATTATAAATTGTATTTTTTCCTAATTTCATTTTGAATGAGTTCATTATTTGTGTGCAGTAATGCTAGTGGTTTTCATGTTGATTTTGTGTTCTGCCACTACAGAATTTGGTTATGAATTCTAGGAGTCTGTTAAAATGTTTGATGTCTTCTATGTAAAAAACCAGATCACCTACAAATAATGTTAATATTACTTCTTTCCTCTCTCTCTCTCTCTCTCTCTATATATATATATATATATATATATATATATATCCATTTTATCTATTTCTTTCACTTAATTCTTCTAGCTAATGGTTCAAGCACTATGTTACACAAGAGGGGTGATAGTGGACATTATTATCTTATCCTTGATTTTAGAGCGAAAGCTTTCACATTTTCCCCACTTAACATGATATGGGTAGTAGGTTTATCATAAACAGCTTTTATTAGGTTAACAGAAGGTCTTTATAGACCTATGTTATTCAGGATTTTATCATGAGTGGATGCTGAATTTTGTCAAAGGATATTTCCATGTCTATTAAGATGATTATGTAAATTTTGTCCATGCTTCTGTTTGCGGGATATACTACATTTGTTGATTTCCATGTGTTGAGTCATCCCTGCATCCCTGAGATGAAACCTACTTGGTCATGATATATGCTCTTTTGAATGATTTGCTGCATTGTGTTTGCCAGAATCTTGTTGATTTTTACATCTTTGTTCCTTCAAAAAGCTGATTCGTATTTCTCTGGGTTTGGTTGGGTCCCTTTTTGCTTTCAGAAACATAAACATTTCAGAAGGACTTTGGGAGTATTTTTTTCCCCCTTTCAGTTTTATTAAAGAATTTGAGAAGTGCCTATGTTAGGTCTGAAAGTTCTTGTAGAATTCTGTGGTGAATCCACTGGGTCCTGGGTTTTTCTAGGTTGGTATTTTATTATTATTACTGCTTCAATATTATCAGAATATTCAGGTTTCTATGTCACCTTGGTTCAGTTTTGATAATTCGTATGTGTGTAAGAATCTATCCATTTCCAATCAACAAACTGAGTTCTCCAGTTTGTTGGAGTGCTGGTTCTCAATGAAGTTACTAGTAATCTTGATTTTGGTGGTTCCCATTTTGATTTTGGATTTTTCATTTATAATTGCATTGATTTGAGTCTTTCTTTCTTTCAGTAAGATCAGCTATTTTTTATTCATTTAAAGAACCAGAAATTCCATCACTGATATTTTGTATTTCCTTTTAATTTCTTTTTTAGTTTCCCTATCATTGATTTCTTTTTGATCTTTACATTTCCTTCTTTGTTCTAGCTTTGGATTCAGATTGTTCTTGCTTTTAATGTGTGTTATGAAGGTGTTTATTTGGGCTCACTCCGATTTTGTGATGTGGGTATTCACAGCTATGAACTTCCTTCTGAGGGCTGATATCGTTGTGTCCCCTAAGTTCTGATATGTTGTACTGGTATTATCATTTGATTCAGTCAACTCCTAATTTCTTTCTTGATTTAGCCTTGATTATTTAAGAGAGTACTGTTTAATTTACATGTGTTTGCATAATTTCCATGGCTACTTTTGCCGCTGATTTCCAGTTTTCTTGTACTATGATCTAGTAATATGCATGGGATAATATTAATTTTTTTATTCACTTGAGTTGTATTTCCATTTTTCCTTCTGTTCTTTTTTCTTGCCCATCCCCTCCATCTTCATCTTCTCATTTGAGTATTTTCTCTTCATTTTCCAATATCTATTACATATTTTAGGTGTATTTACTAAGCATTTTTATAGGCCAGCTTGCGGTCTCTTTTAGAGAAAGTCCTGTGTACTGCTGCAAAGAACATGTATTCTGATGTTGTTGAGTGAAACACTATAGATAATCTATTAAAGTTTTGGTTCAATTTTGTTATCTTTGTCAATTTTGTCTAGTTGATCTATTTGTGATGGTGGGATATTGACATCACTCACTATAACTGTATAGGTGTTTATCTGATCTTCTATGTCCTATAGTGTTTATTTTATGAAGTTGAGCACACCAGTATTTGGTACCTACATGTTTATAATTGTTATTGCTTCCTGTTGAATTATTCCCTTAACTAATAAAATTTTTCCTTCTTTGCCTTTTTGGTTAGTTTTGGCTTGAAGTTCACTTTGTCTGAAGATAGGATAGGTACTCCCACATGTTTTCAGGTTCTTGTTGTACGGAATATTGTTTTCCATCCTCTGATTTTTCATGTTTTCTTGCTATTCCCAAGATATTGCTGAATAATTGATCACTGGCATCAACCCTACCTTCCAGTTCTGATAATCTGTCTTCAATAATTGCTTCTGCTGCCCATAGTTTTAATAGAATTGTTAATGTGTGGGATTTCTGTTTGGTATATTTTTGTGGGTTCTAATTCATTGCTAAATTAATCATCCATATTTTGTACCATTTGTTTCACTCATCTAGTTAATCATCTGCTTATTAAGTCCATTAATTGTTAGTTATATCTTCTTTGAGTACTGTATTGATACTTTGAAAAATTTTGTGTTGTCCTTTTCAATAGTTTGGCTGTATGTCTTTTAATTTCCTTTCCTTTGACACCCCATGGATCAGCTTTGAGAGAGTTGAGAATTTTCAGAGGCATTTGTTGCCTCAAGTTTTCATGTTTCTCTTGTCTAGTTTAGTTTAGTTTAGTTTAGTTTAGTTTAGCTTTGTTTAGGTTAGTTTAGTTTTATGTTAGTGCTGAGGTTTGTGGGTATTCATAATGGAAAATCTTCAATGGACAGCTCTTTAGTTAATCTCTGTTTTTTAGCAATGTGCTTTGGGTATGGCTAACTATAGGCCAATGCCTCTGTCTTGAAATCCAACCACCTCTGTTAATTTGAGAAGGGAGAGTGCAATGAGACTGGGCAGGTACCCAGTTCTCCTATAATGAACCACAGTATTGTTAATGACACAAAGGTAATCCAGATATTGCCATACAGATAAAGCCTATTAATAGCAACAATTATCCCACCCTGGCAATAGCAGCTAATAATGACATCAGACAGCCATAATGGCATCAAAGGCAAACTGTACATTGACATCCATAAGAAGCAATAATGTACCACCCTTACCTATAGAAAAAAGATGTATAAATATAGCATAAAAACAGACAAACCAAATACTGATTACAGTAAACATCTACTAAATGCAACAACTATACTTCCACTAACAATAGAAAAGAATTCAACAATAATAACGTAAATTTAATGATCTAAAAATTGACAAAACCACTGGGGATTTAGCTCAGCAGCATAAGCGCCTGCCTGGCAAGTGTGAGGTCATGGGCTTAATCCCCCGGTACAAAAAAAAAAAAAAAAAGATTGACAAAACAATGATTATACTAGTAAAGACAGAAGAGTTGGGGAATGGGAGAATGAAAAAGAAAATTTTGAAAAATTAATGAATGGAAGACAAGAAGAAAAGTAAAATAAAGGATTTTATTGAGTAAAAAAATTACTAGAATTATATATGGGTAATAGAAAAGAACAAACAAGAAAAAGAAGAAAAAAGAGAAAAATGAAGCAGAGGAAGATTAAAAATGAAAAGAAGGATAAAAGGGATAAAAAAGAGAAATGGAATGCCCTATGCTTAAAAAATTATTTTAAAGTTCAAAAAAATGTTTTTCCCTGTATTTTTGAACAAGTAGTTTCTTTCCAGAACCTGCAGTTTTAGAACCCAGTAAGTCACAATTTTCTCCTGCTAGCTTTATAGCTTGTGGGTTTGTGAGGTGCCCTCCTGTTTCAAAGTCCCCACTATACATTCACCCCAGCCTGTGGCAATCATCCAAGCTGAGGTGTGTCCTTGCCCTTGTTGGTAGATGTGGAAAGCAATCAGACCTCTGACTTACACTGGGTGTAGATAACAAGGCATGGGTTCAACTGGACTTCTGTACTTAATGACAGCACTTTTAGACCCAGCCACTTCTGAAAGCCACACTTCCCAGGTCCGACTTTTTACCATGAAGGGTAGAGCCCTACCTCCTTCTTGGTATGAGCATAAACTTCTCAGAATGTCGATGTCAAGCTCATTCCATGTTCATTGCTGTCCCCTGTGGCTGTCTCTCACTCAGTCTCTATAGAAGGGTGACTTGCAACCCTCAACTGAAGTTGTTTTTCAAATGTTCCAAGCCTCAGCATTAAAAGGTCAACCCCTTTCCAAAATGGTGCCTGATTGAACACTTTGGCAATATAGCAGGTACTCTACAGGATTCCTTCTCTGATTGTTACCTATCTTGTGGAAGAAGCCACTTGCAGAGTAAAACCCTACACTGTTTGTAATTGCTTGTTTAAGTGTTCCCCCAAAGCTTCACACAGTCATGGAGGTGGCTGAGTCTAGCGTTGTTCGTGATTAGTTCATTGTCTAGCACTGGGGTTAGCAGTGTGAGTGCTGCACCCACCCAGGGGCAGGAAGCCAGCAAACAATATAAGGGAGGGAAGGAAGCATGCTTTTTCTTTTTTTGCCCTTTTGCTCTTGTCATTTGCAGCCGTCATGAATGGCTGCCCTTCAGCCACCGACCCTGCCTTGAAGGCAGCTGAGTATGGACTGAAACCTCCAAAACACTGTAAGCTAAATAAACCTTTTCTTGCTTCACTTTGGGGTTAGGTATTTTGTCTCAACAATGAGAAAAAAGTAGTCAAGACACTATTCTTGCAGTTTACAATAAGCAGGAGCATTTTCTTGGGGCTAGTAGAGCTGGCCTACTATTTTGTTTGTACCTGAAGCTCCTGACCCTGGGAGCTTATGTGGTGTTTACAAAGACAGGTTCTTCTCCCCAACGGCCAGATTGGAGCTTCCAGACTGCTTCATTGTTTTGTCTGCATTGTAGTGCATTTCTCCAGATTATCTGTAGCATCTAATTTTTCTCTCAGTTCCCTGCTTGTTCTGGAAGATCTACTTCTTGTTCTTTCCTCTCTCTCTGTATATCAAGTTGCTATTTTCCAGGTGTCTGGATTTCAGTTTCCTAAGAGGCTGTATTTTTCCACTTATTGCTACTCCACCATTTTGGTTCTTCTCACTATTACCTTTTTTTAAAACAAACAGAAATAGGAATTCTCAAGGAAATATGCAAGATGAGCCTATAAGACCCTGCCTTACCAGAAAGCATGAAAGCTATGAAAAATTATCAGGAAAGCTATGTCAAATGGACCCCAAATCCAACTTAAAAAGCTCCCATTTCCTAACAGGACACACTGAATTCAATAAATAAAAGAATTAAGGTGTCTTAAAATTTGCCAAATATTTCTAAACTAACAGATATGTGATATTATTAATAATTGGTCACCTACAAGAATAACAGTGTACCAATTCATTTTCTTGAAAATTTGGTAACTGGAAGGTAATATTCAAACTTTCATCATGTCCCTCTTATATGGATGGTACCACTGAGAAACAAAATATTAGATAAGGTAATGATTTTTCTGTTTCTTTTTTTTATTTAAAGAGAAATAAAAGCATGTAAATGTTAGAGATAATACAGAATTCCTAAAAAAAGATAAACAATAAGAAATCACTAGTTAATAAATTACATATTGTCCTCTTAGAAATAGTTGTTCAATTACAAAATTAAAGCATACAAAGTAGATAGTCAAACAGTGAGAATGTAAACAGCTATGCATGCATGAATCTCTACATGTATTTCTATCCTTTCTGTATTAGAGGGAAGAACAAAACTTAGCAAGACAAAACAAAACAAATTCCTATAAAAACATGAAACCAAAAAGTCATATAAAACCACAGTACAAGGTGATCTACAATGATTACTGTGTTGTTTCTTATTATCTTCAATAGAATGTCTATATCATCAGGCGTAATTGAATATAGCAGTATAATTGAGTAAAGCAGTAAATAACAATATTAGTAAAAATAAAACATTGTAGACAGTATAAAACTTTAAAGGTAGGTAATAATCAAATCATAGTGGATATTCTAGTGGATCTTGTCATCTTATGTGAGTTGCCTATACTCTCAGACTTGATACTATCAATCATAACAGCTTTGAATAAAATCTATCAATACAAACAGCGATCCAACAAACCAGATTCGATTACAATCAGTCATGGTAAAACAGTGTAAGTTTTACAGAGCTTTAGATTAAGTTCATAGGAAATAAAGGATGATTACCGTACTATATCCTGTTATTTTCAGGATTACTGTCTGTGCCCTCAAATCTAGTACTGGTAGAATGACTGGAACAGAATATAATACATCTAAGCAGAGTAGTGTGAGTAATGTGGGTTTTAAATCCTGGTGCACTATTAACAATATAGTGTATCAAGGCCATCTATGTTAGAGATTCTAGTTATCCTTCTCTGCCTCATTTCTGCTATGCTATTTTTCTGCCTTTGTTTGTCTAGTTTTCTCTTTCATTCTACTGCCTGCTCCACTCATTGAGGCCTATCTACCACTGTTCCTAAAATCCTGGTGTTTTTTTTCTCCATCTCTAGAATGTCCTTCAGTATTCTCTGTAGGGTTGGATGTGGTCAAAAACTACCCCAAGTTTCTCTTTGTCATGGAAGCATCTTGTTTCTCCATTAATTTCTAGTGACAGTTTTGCAGGGTACATCAATCTAAGCTGGAGGCTATTTTCTTTTAGGGCTTGGAAGACTTCACTCCAAGCTCCTCTTGATCTGATGGTCTGTGTCAAGAAGTCAGCCATGATTCTGATGGGCTTACCTTTATAGGTAATCTGTTTCTTTTCTCTGACAGCTTTTAATATTTTGTTTTTATATTGAATTTCTGGTATCTTGATTATTATATATCTGGGTGTAGATCTGTTTTGGTTGTAGGTGGCTGGAGTTCTATATGCCTCACATAACCGAATGTCATTTTCTTTTCCCATGCTTGGAAAGTTTTCCTTAATTATTTCTGTGGATAGCCTTTGTAATTTGCCTGTATGTATTCCTGTTTCTTCATTCACGTTTCTTATTCTTAAATTGTAGATTCTTTTGTCATCTTCTAGCCTTTGTATTGTTACTGCCTATTTCCTTGTTGTTTTTAAGAGATCTTTCCTTTCATGATCACACATTCCAAACTTGTCTTCAAGTTTTGATAGTCTATCCTTAGTTTCTTTTAAGGAGTTTTGCCAGCTTTCAATGGAGTTTTTAATTTCCTGGTAGTCTCTTTGAATCTGCTTCATGTATTCTGTATTTTCTTTATATTCTTTATCAAATGTTTCTCTCCTTTTTTTGTATTCCTCCCTTCTTCCATCTGTATCAACTTGAGAGATGCTTCCTGAGAGCATTTCTTTTGTTACTCCACTCATATCTTGCTTTACATGATTTAATATTTCAGTTTTGAGCTCATCTACAAGGTCCCGAAGATATCTCTTAATGTCCACTGAAGTCATGTCTAATGTTGTATGTTTGCCGCCCTCAGTCTCCCTTGTTTTTCCTTCTCCTGGATCAGTGCTCTCAGGGTTCTGGGCTGGGGGCCTCCTCCTGGCTCTCTCTCCTGTCATGGCCCTGGCTTCCTCCACACAGGTTACAGTGCAGGTCCCAGCCCCCTTCCCTGTTGGCCACGTTTCCTGCAAAGCACTCTGGCAAGGGAACTCTGCCCTCTCCTGCCTGCTTTTGTCACTGAGGTGTAAGCAGTGGCTGTGTATGCCTGCCCCTCCCCACCGGGCCAGTCAAACTTCAGGTGCTTTCACTCAGTCAGTGTGTGCTAGGCCCAGGGAATCGATTTGGGACGGCTCATTAGGTCCTGGCCAGGGGCTCGGCCCAGTTGAAGCAAATCCCATGAATCTGCTCTTGTAGGGGAGGAACCAACTGAAGTCTGTCACTCCCAGTTCAGGCTCCTCCTGCCCGATTCCAACATGTCACCCATTTGGTCGTGCTCTTCTCGTGGTGGGGGGGTCTCATTCCCAGCACTGACCGTGGATTAATGAAGGTCCCTTCACCGGCTCCACTCTCCTTTGGGCTCACCAACCCCCGACTTCAGTGCTGCTGTGCTTCCTGTGAGTGGCGGCAGGAACGAGTTTGGACAGCTCTGCCAGCTGGCTCGGATTCAGGCCTTTGAAAACTTGGCGGGTTGCCGCAAACGAAAATGCTGTGTCCCATAATCTTTAGCTGTTTCAGTTGTAGTCCCAAAGTATTTGATGAGCTTTTTTACATTTTAATTTCTTCCTGTGTCAAGAGGATCCATCTCCCTCTGTCTGAGTCTCTCCAGGGTTTTTTATCCTGGCAAATGAGTTGTTTCTCCCAGGAGGCTTTGTATTTTGTTGCTCACTGATCGGCCATCTTGCCTTCTCTATCTTCTGTTATACTATCAGTTTCTCAATTGGATGAAGCACAGTTTGAGCATCCTAGTCTAAATACACACAATCTGAAAAACCTCCAAATTCAAGACCTTTTGAGCATCAACATGATACTACAAATGTAAAATTCTGTATTTGGCCTCATATGACTTGTTAAAATTTAAAAAAAAAGACACATTGAAAATATTCTATAAAATTACTTTTGGAATACATGAACAAGATGTATTTAAGACAAATGAATTTCACATTTATATTTGATTTCCGTCTTCAAGATATGTCACTATGTATATGCAAATATACCAAAATCCAAAACCTTTCCTGTGCCAAACCTTTTGAGCAAAGGATGTTCATTATGTCATAGATCAAGATATCACCAATTCCCAATCAATTAATAAATCTAGACGTTGATCGTTCATAGTTACTAACAACAATTACAAAGGAATGAAAACTAGATATAACACTTTGAAGAAGGAATACACAATCACTGTGGTCTTGCTCAAGGGATCACATCTTCATCTGGTCAAGGCTCACGTTCAGAATGCCAGAAATGCAGAGCCTGAAGGAGCAGGGTGAACTGTACCGTGAGTGCATGTTCAACAAAATTTAGACTAGGTGTCCAATGCCGAAGACTGGCCACAGATGCATTATAAGGAGAGAGAGGGAAAGAGAGAAAGAATCTGGAGACCAAAGGAGTTTAAAAGAAAAATCAACTTTTTAAAAAATATGCAAGATTTGATTGGTATATATATATATACATAGGGATCCACACTAGAGAGTAAAATCATAGAGAGATGCAAGAAGATGTTTATCAGAAAAATATAAAGCAGTGATCATTTTTAAAGAACCAAATGGTGCTTTGACTGGGGTGAAGAATGTGGAGGGTCCCTTCATGGGACAACCAACATTTCTCCTTTGTTTGGATAGATCTGAGGATGTTTCCTTTGTAATAATTCACTAAGCTGTGTTTTTTAAATAATATTTTCTGCTGCTGTATTTTATTTTGAAAACAAATGTACGCATGAAGATAATAATACATACTGTGTGTACACATTCATGTCTCTATACATGTGTGTATGTTTATGTATTACACGATTATCATCTTTCTGTCTATAATACAGGCATGTCTCCCAAGAAAAATATCTCCTCTTAATAGGGAAGAAATTTATAGATTTTAAGACATTTTTATCTGTTGGAGTGGAAAGGTAAAGCCTAACCACTACACCAATTAAGTGAGAATTAAAACAAATGCTGTCTAGAATCTTAGACCAGGGCCTTCTGCAACAATCTGCAAGCAATACAAGCCATACCTTGTCTATAGTTCTCCACCCTTATGTGTCCTCTCCTGGGGTCTGGTGCTCCCTTTGTCCCCAGCAATTAGCAACAGTTTACACTTGAGTGATCATCACTTTGACCCGCCCTAAGTCTCAGCATCCGGACACCATCACTCACCATCTGGACACTTCGCAGGAATGATCTCCCAGTATCTCTCCAGAAAGCACTGGAAGTCGGTCTTGGCCACAGGCCTAACCTGTGACAGGTGGCCAAAGGCCAGTCGTCTGTCACTCATAGTCTCAAAGACCAGCATGGATCAAAACTGGCTAGATTTATGGATTATCTGAATGCTATATCTTGTAAAGATGGAAAATAAACAAGAGAAAATGGAAGAGGAGCGAAGAGATGTAAGGACATGGGAAAATGCCAACATGATGAATGGAAGGGAGAAAATGTAAGGAAAAAAAGAGCAGAGCAAAGAGAAAAGAAGATAAAAAGTAGAAAAGAGAACAGGGAGTGCAACAGTGAATGAGACAGGAGCACACATGATCAGAGAGAGCACTCCTTCTGAAAGTGTTTGCTGTTACCCATTAAGTTGTACCTCATGTTGTAACTAAATAGTTACAGTATTAAATAAAATACACATGATCTTTAAGGGTTTTTTTCCTCATTCTTATCTAAATATTTATTTGTGGAAGGAGTTTCCACAGTAACTTGGAAACAACAGGAATTCCCACTAACAAAGACTAGAACATCTTCACACCATCATTTTGAGATTCTGGGGAACTGGTGGTCAGACTGGGCCAATAGTGACATCAGCAAAGAGGAGACAGCCTTGAAATTAGGCACAGGTCCTGGCCATTGGGAAAGGCTGTATGGGAAGAAGTCTGGGGTTACTGTCCAATTTGATGGGAAGATCTCAAGTTCCATAACTCTGCAGAGTTCTTAACTTTCCCAAAACTAAATGCATTTTCTCACCAACCCAGATTATCTCATCTGGTTTTATAATCTTTTGGAATCTTCCAAGAATGGCCATAAGCTCCACCAAAAGACTTAAGACCTTGTGTTCTAACTTGTTCTTGGTAGGAGGGCATTAGGAATCGGGCAGGTATTGAGAAGACATAATTTCGTCACTCATAATGAAGTGCTGACGTTTTTAAGTGAATTGGTAATTTGAGATAGAAACTGAAGAGAAACCAAGATGACATCTAACACAACATTCCATTCCAGTACTTGGCCTTCAGTGGGAAAGAATATATAGAAAGGGATAAAAGCCTCTTGCACCTAACTCAAAGCCTTTGTTCTTTGACACTGAGCTCCAATTTGGGTTCTATCCTTAAGAATTTGTCCTATATGTGAACATATTTTGTAAAGAAAGGGACTCAAATATAAAACCAGAAAAAATATAGAATTTTAATTGTTCTATTTATTGTTAGACCTCTATTAACCAGAGCAATGTCGATGTAGCAAGCACCCAGCATCTGTTTCCTTGGGAAAAATAATAGTAAATTTCATGTGTTATGTGTGGTTGTAGATCTGCTATCTTGGATCTTTGGAAAATCTCTAAAAAATAGAAAACGTCTATATGGAATTTCTTCCTTGGGTAGCTTTACCTTAGTTTCAAGGATTTTAGATGTTCTGTCTGCCATATCTACTTCTGTCTCCTGCATACTTGCCCAAAACCTATGACTTCTGCCTGTTGCCTGACCCTGCATCCTGAGTGCTGTCCTGGATGATTTTTGACTCTTCTTGGATTTCTGGCCTTTGTGCACTACCAGGATCTGAGATTCTATCTTCCATATTCTCCTCTTGATTCCCTAACTTTTGCCAGATGTAGAGTAGGATTTTAATTCATTTTTAGGATAAGCCCAGAAATTGTATGAAATTGGGACTTGAGACTGTTCAACAATTTTTCCAAGGTCACAGATCTAGTGACAAAAGTAAGACTCAGTCTCTGGTCTTATCCCAGGCATTTGCTCATAACCACTCTGCTGTGCTGCATCTTCCAACCACAAAGCCCGGCACACAGTGTTGGGGGCATGGGCATGTCACTCAGCCTTCACCCACATTCCTTGTGACTGACTGCTATGTAGGAACAGGGTGCTGAGCTCTGAGCTCTGTAATACTGGTTAGCATCTGTGTAATAGTGGTAAGGAATAGAATTACTTCACACCATGTTGCAAGTATGGTCAATCTTGATCTGAGAAATTTTTCCTCAAATTGACTTAAACTACAATAAAATTGGAGTGGACTTAAAATAAACCACACACAAAATTGCTGAAAGTGGAAATGTAGTGCAACACTACAAATGCTCATATTTAATCATATTATAGCTACATAAGAGTTGTCTCTTTCGTTTGAATATAATTTTTAATTTCTGACTTTCTGTTTAAGGCAAGGCCTTCAAACTGTATACATGTCCCAGCACTTGAATTTGCTGACCTCTTTCCATATATTAAGACTAGTGCCATGCAGGAAAATAAAATTTTATTGGAAACATGCAATTTTTCAGGAATCTGATCTCAAAGCCTCTCAAAACTCAGCAGACATAAAACCCATCTATAGATGGAAAGTCTGTGAGAGAGGTGTTGAAGATATGGTTGGGGGTAAGTCTTCAAGATGACAGTTGACCAATTCTCTGTGGAATGAGAGAGGTGTTAGATATAGATAGAGAAATTAGATTTTTGAAACACAAAAGGGTATGATTAAGAGGTACAACATGGGGTAGTGGGAGGTCCCCACATGATCTTCTCTCTGGCACCGACAAACATGTAATTCGAAGTTGTCTTTTGGCTTTTGTTTTCTTATCTATTAAAAAAGAAGGAGTTTGCATTGAATAGTCTCCCAGGTGTTATAGAACTTAAAATCCTTTGACTGTGATCTGAAATCTTACCATTCTAAATTGTCCCATTATCCATCCAGCACATTACTCTGCCTCTAAATGTGCCATCAAAGAATACTTCACCAACTTGTGACACAGATCACAAACATCCCTTGGGATACAAGATTGCAGTGTTGTCTCCCTAGAAAGGTTTGGCCACTGATCAAAGCCTGGCAGCCATGAGCAGGAAGATTAACTCAGTCATTTCTGGGCTGCCTATTCAATTCCTGGATTAGCACATAGCTTATTTAGCTCATGACTGGTTCCCTTTTCAGGTTGTCTTAACATATCCCATGGTTAATCTTGGTCTAAAACTATATACGATTATGGCCAAAGGAAAGACAGAGCAGAGTCAATATAGGTTCATTTATCTAGAATAGAGAGACATGATGATTTCCTGGATTTTCCATGCATTATAAGTTCTAGGAAGGCTGTGGTTTCTTAAAGCAAATTTTTAACCGCAATTTGTTAAGTGAGTTTCTGCTGAGAGGGAAAAACGCATACCAGGCAGGAACGGGATGTGGTCCCAGCTCACGGGCACCATGTAGAGCTGCCATAGCCAGAGAGATGTTTCAAAAAATGTGTTCCCTTAGCTTCCAGCCCTGGTTAAGGTCTCCTTTCCCCTCTGACCACTGACTCATCCTTACCCCCTTCAGTCTACTGATTACACTGGTGGTGGGCAGCTGTGTGCAAATGGGCAGTTATGGTAGGTCTCCCGGTATCACTGACCTGAGTCAGCCAGGAGGTGCTGCATGGTGAGGGCACACAGGCTTCACCATGGCCACAGCTCCACACTGCAAACAAATAATAGGCAGTGGAGCGAGGCGGAGCAGAGCTGAGCTGCCAGTGCTCAGGGCAGAGCTTCCTTGGCCCTGTGTCTGCCACAGAATAATAATGATGAATTATTAATTATGACTTATCTCCAGGACAAAGGAAATGTGTGGGTGATCCTCTCTAAAGACAAGAGTACAAAAGACTGTACCTGGGGCTCAGGCTTTTATTAGTGGCAGGTGAACATCTGAAGTAGAGTAACAGAGAATATGCTTGATATTTTTCACATCACCTTTCAGCCAAGCACTTAATAAGCAATAATTCATTGCTTTTCAAAATATCTTTGTGGGGAAGGAAATTTTATTTCTACCCCCCACACACAATTTTGAAGATTGAGAAATTTAGCCATTAGAAAAGAATTTCTAAATAAAACGTTTGCTCTTTCAAGCGCTATTTGAGTATCACTTTAGAATTCAAACTATTTCTTTTTCTAAATAAGGGAAACATTCATCATTCTAGGAAATGTTTAAGATATAGAAGCATTTGTTTTGATTCAGATGGTCAGAGCAAGAATGTTTGGAAACTCTTAGGAACTCAAACAAATATTCTGGTGGATTCTTATTTTCCTATTTTCCTACAAGACCAATTTGAAAGACACAGTTCCACCATCTCACAGTCCAAAATGTTATTGGTATAAGCCCCCAAAATAATTTCTCAGGAACTATATGTTGCATTTCCTATAACTGAAAATTAAAGAGAATTTGAGCTCAGTAGAGATGCTCAGGTTTTAAATGGTTCCTTCCTTTGAAGGGTAGTGAATATCTGCCTGTCCTGTTGCCTGTGCGCTGGTGTAGAAGGGAGGAGGATGTAAAGGGGAAGCAAAGAATTTGTGTAAGGACCAAGATGAAAAGTCCATGTTTCCTTTTATAGTTTTCATCATTATTATAATCATCATTTTCGTTATCGTCACTGTGAATTCTTCAGTATATGGCATCACAATTCAGGTATCTTCATTAGCGTTGATCACACTCCATAAGAACTCCACAAGATATGTCCTGTATAACTCTGCTTCCATAAGAGACAAAGTAAATACTAATGACTTTCTCGGGAACTTGAGTGTGTCAATTTGTACCTCTTCTTTTCCCAACTTGAATGCTGAACAAACTATCAGGGAAAAACATATACTTATGGAATAAGATTGAAGTGGGTTTGTAAACAATATAGGAATCCATGCAGTCAGATTGATAAATTTGAAATTTAATTAGCTGAGATCAGCGATCACTCGTGTGGACCCATTTCAGAGTCTCACCGAGTGGCCGCAAACTGGAAAATTACAAAGCTTTTAAACAGAGAACCACAAAAAGACGTCCTGTTGGAAATAGTTAAGCTAGAATCTTACATTAATTTTTTGGTTGACACCTGTGTCCTGCTTCTTTTGTTGAGCAGGTTAATTTTTCTCCTGTGGGTACAACTCATTCTGCTTTTCTCATGGGACTTAAACCCTGAGTAATTTTCCATTATTCTGGGTCAAATACAGGGCACTAGTTAAATGCAGGGCTCAAGATGGTCAGTTATGCCAAGCTACAAGATTTTCCATAGTATTGATAATGTTGTTAGGGAACATGAGTTAGAATGAGGGCAACAGTGGTCTTCCTAAAATGAAATGTGCTGCTAAGCAATCATCCCATCTATTCCTTGAATAATCAAAGTCCACCCACTAAGAAAGGGGCTGCATGTATGGTTCAGAACAGTTCTATACACAAACTCCATAGAAGTGTATCCCAAAGAAAAAGAAGCTAAGTTACACAGTTCAATTCCTCATCTCAAATTTACCAGCTATCCTTGCCTCTGGAAGAAGTGAAGGAGGGAGGCCAAGTATGTTCTCTACAGGGAAAATTCAGTAAGTGAGGACACTCATACTCTCCAAACATATTTCCTCCTTCATCTGAACATTCTGCTTTTGGTACAGATTTGAAGTTTCCTTGTTTCACCCTCTCTTCACTGTTGTGTTGGCTGGTGGAAAGAGCTGATCTGCCCTGGTCAGAAGAGATTAAAACAGGGGGCTCTACCAATAGATTGGTGTCTAGCAGTCTATTCTGGAGTCTCTATAATGCAGCATCCCCCTTTACACTTTCTGCTTGGGACAGAGTCACCTTAGTATGGCTCATTTTTATAGCTAGTTAGATCTAAAAATATTTATTATGTGTCCTATCTTAAAGTAGTACTCACCCATTAGTCGTTCATAGTACAAAAAATAAAAGATAACTTTTTGCATCTGTCTCTCCAATTCACCCTCCAATGGTACCTGATGTATCGCCATTGCTGAATAATCTCTCTGCTAGCAGTTTCTTTGTCTCAGTTTTGGCAATTGGATGTCTTTTCATCCCCATGCCTTCCCTTCTCAGGAATAGTGATCAATCTTTACATTCTATTTTCCTAGGTACATGGAACAGGCATTATTATATTCCCAAAAAATAGGGCAAGCTGGAGTGCCTTTCTAGTATTAGTGATATGGATCCAGTGATATGGATCCTAGAGTAGGTATTATAAGCCAAATTGTCAGGTGTCAGGTGGACCTACACAGACAGGTAGATGGGCTAGAAGTGGCAGGTACCTAGGAAAGTGTCGCAAGGGTGTTATAGACACCCAGGAAGACAGGGAGCTGGACTAGGCCATAACAATGTCCTGATGAACTCCAACGAAGCTGCCTGCCTTCTCTCTTCTTTTAAGGTCCCTCTGCATACAACACCATGTGTAAGGAATGTTAAAAAGGTCAGCAGTGCAGCTTAGCCCAGCTTCCAAGCAGTGAGGGTTCTTTCTCTCACATTGAAAGAAATAAATTCCAAAAACCAAGCTTGAGTTTCTCTCCTTTGGCTTTTTTGAGTTGAACTAAAACTCAGAAGTCACATTTTGTTCAATGTTGGTCCTTTGGACATGAGAAGCAGCAAAACAGACATTGAAAACAGGCACTGGAAAGAGGAAAGGGATGAGCTCTTCTACCCGAGGGAAGATGTAAGAGAGGCTCCCCTGTGTGGCAATTGCACTAATGTGTGGTTGTGAGCTGGTGCCAGCCCACTATTTGCTGGTGCTCACAGAGAAATAACTTACAGAACTTCCTGTATGAACAGCTGAAAACTTTTTGAGACTAAATGATTCGAGCTCCCTAGCATTTTGACAGAGTAATTTTATGAGTATTGATGCTATGTTACCATATTCTCAACTCTATTCTGAGGAATAGCAGCTTTTCATGATAAACTGAATAAAAAATTTTCATCCAATAGCTGTAAATGCTAGCTTTTACCAAGCTAGTTTCTTTAATGTGAACACCTCTCTTTAATGTGAATATGTTGAACACAACGTAAACATTATTAATCTCCAAGAAGAAACTATATTAACTTTTATTCAATTTTACACTGCCCTTGAATCCTTTTTCACACTATGTTAAGTAATGTTTCATGAAATAGAGTGAAACACTTCTTCATAGGGCAGTCTAACTTTACTGGAGCTAAAAGTAGTATTTTTCCTTGATACATGACTTTATATGCTTATAAGAAATATCAAAGTACTGAATTCTATAATCAAAACTGCCATTTTGAACGTAATATGCTCTTTTTTTACTTCCTCTTCTGATCAAAGGGAATTGGTTCATCAAACCTTTCTAAAAATGGGGTATAAGGAAAACATGTGCTCTGGCTCAAATGTCCTTAGCATCACTGACCATCGCCAGAGCCACCTGGGAAAGCTATGTTTATGCCCTTGACAGGCTCTCAGATTGTGAAGGATTAGAAAGATCAGCAGCATTAGCCTACATATTTCACTGAATATTTCAACTCCTTTAGGCAAAACCACTAGTTATGGGGTAAAAATGATGTTTTTAACAAATTCTGGAAATGAAAGGGGTTTTTTTGCAATGGTAAAGTAAGATTTTATTTATGGTGTAGGGTTTTGAATCCTAGAAACTCACTGGTATGATAATAAGTTATATGACCATCCCTGTGCACAGTCTCTGTCTTTGTCCAATATCTCTCCATTCTCCTACCCCAGATATCCAGACACACAATGGTAGATATTGCCAGCTAACTACCTGAATATGCATCCTTCCCTCCATCCTTTTCTCCTCTGTTTTAAGCTGAATGTGATAACATATTTTTTTAACTTCTTTTCAGCCAGTGTAATCATGTAAGTTAGCTCTGTTCAATGATAAGTGCATGCCCCTGCTGGCAATCCTCTGAAAACATATTTGTTGTGAGCCATCTACTCCTTCCTTATTTATTCACCTTTCTGTCTTGCCCTTGGAATATCAGTGTGAGGACTCTAATCCAGCAGTAATCTTGAGCTCAGAGAACATGGGCTATCTGGGTAGATGACATGGAAAGCTTGAAAGAACCTGTCCCAGAGTTAGGCCTGTGCTTCAAGGGAAGTTCCAGCTTCCCTGTGCTGGCCAGGGAGAGTTTGGGACAACACTCCTGGCACTTGAGTGCCCGCCCAGCCCCCTAGGACATTGGACTAGCCTGGAGAGGTTTTGCAGGCTTGAATGGACCATGCCCAGCAACCTTTATTCAACCAGGGGGCCAGGCCCATGCTGCTGAGAGAGGGGAGTTAAGCCCACATGTGCTGCAAGGAGAGTTGGCTGCTTGAGTCCTAGGAGCCAAGGGTGCAGGAGGTGATTTCAAACACACCCAGGGAAAGTTTCAGAACATCACTCAAAATACAGAAATATAGGAAAATGACAAAACAAAAGACCAAAATGCAATCTCAAACCTCCAGCCCATCCCTAAAAAGCCTGGGAGCCAAGTACATAGAAGAAAATACTAGTCATACACCTGAAATACCAGAAATGATATCAACTGAAATAAAGAAGCAAGTACGGGAAGCTATGAAGGAACTCAAATCAGAAAGAATCTTCCAGGTAAAAGAAGAAATAATAAAATAAGTGAAAGAAATAGTGAATGCATCTAAAGAAGACACAGGTAAAAAATTAGAGGAACAAAGCAAACAGATAGAATCCCTGAATTAACAGTATAAGAAACAAACAGATATATGAAGCAGATTCAAAGGGATATAAAGGAAATCAAAAATTCCATTGAAAGTTGACAAAACTGCCTCAATGAAAGTGAAGATAGAATTTCAGACCTCAAAGATAAGATTGCAGCTAATGAACAGGAAAGGAAAGACCTTTTAAAAAATAACATGGAATCAGGAAATAACAATTCAACAGTTGCAAGATGATGCAAAGAAAAACAACATAAGATTAATAGGGATAAATGAAAAAGAAGGGGACAACACAAATGATATCAAGAGGCTATTTACAGAAGTAATAGCTAAAAATTTCCCAAACATGAGAATGGAAACTGACATACAAATTAGTGAAGCATACAGAACTCCAAGCAGCCATAACCAAAAGAAAATTACACCCATAATCACCATCCCAGAAATCCAACATAAGAACAGAATATTTAAAAGTTGTTAGACAGAAAAGAAAGATCACCTATAAAGGAAAACCTATCAGAATTACAGCAGACTTCTCAATACAAACAATGAAGTCAAGAAGAGCATGGAGTGAAGTACTTCAGATCCTAAAGGAACACAACTTTCAACCTAGACTGACATACCCTGAAAACTGTCCTTCAAAATGGATGGAGAAATAAGATACTTCCATGACAAAGAGCACCTGAAATTCATGATCACCAAACCAACTTTGCAAACCTTGCAACCTTGCAAACAACCTTTCCTATGTGTATCTAAAAGACATTCTAGATACACATAGGAAAAAACCACTAAGCAAGATAGGCAACTAAACAGAATGGAATGGTAAAGATACAAAGGCAGAAACATAACATGTCAACAATAAAATGATATATAACAGTTATAAACATTAATGTAAACAGCCTCAATTCATCAATTAAAAGAAACAGACTGGCAGAATGGATCAAGAAACAATGTCCAACCATATGCTGTCTACAAGAAACCTATCTAACCCAAAAGGAAATTCATAGACTGAAACTCTAAGGATGGAAAACAATATTTCATGCAACAGGACCTCAAAAAATGCAGGGATAGCTGTTCTGTTTGTAGACAATGTGAACTTCAAACCAAGAATGGTCTGAAGAGATAAAGGTCACTACATATTAGTTAGGGGAAACTTTAAGAGGAAGAGATAACAATCTTAAATATACATGCACCAAATTCCAGAGCACCCAGCTATACAAAGCAAGTATTAACAGAAATGAAAAATCAAATAAGCAATAACACAATTATAACAGGGGACCCTAACACACCACTGACACAAAGGGACAGATCAACTAGACAGAAAATCAGCAAAGAAATAACAGAACTGAATCACACCTGCAAACAAATGGACTTGATAGACATATACAGAGTGTTCCATCCAACAACAACAGAATATACATTCTTCTTAGCAATACATGGGACATTCTCTATAACAGACCATATACTAGCCCACAGAACATATTTAAATAAATGCAAAAGAGCTGAAATTATCCCATACATGAGAAACTTCAAAAACCCCATAAACACATGGAAATTGAATAACACATTCTTGATCAATCAATGAGTCATAGAAGAAATTAAAGAAGAAATTAAACAATATCTACAAGCAAACAAAAATACAAATACAACTTACTGGAATCTGTGGGATGCAATGAAAGTGGTCCTAAGAGGAAAATTTATGGCACTGAGTTCCCACATTAGGAAAACAGAATGAACACAAATAAACAAACTGATACTACACCTGAAATATCTAGAAAAAGAAGAGCAAGCCAAGCCCAAAGCCAAAAGAAGGAAAGAAATTATAAGAATCAGAGCAGAAATTAATGCAATAGAGACTAAGAAAATAATACAAAGAATAAATGAATCAAAGAGTTGGTTCTTTAAAAGAATAAATAAAATTGATAAGCCCCTAGCAAACTTAATTAAAAAAAGGAAAGAAAAGATTCAAATTCATGCAATATGGAATGAAAAAGGTGAAATCACTACTGACTCTGGAAATACAGAAGATCATCAACACCTCTTTTGAAAACCTCTACTCTCATAGGTTCAGTAATACAGAAGAAATGGACAGATTCCTAGAAACATATGAACCACCAAAGTTGGATCAAGAAGATGTAAAACTTCTGAATAACCCAATTTCTATCAATGAAATTGAAAATGTAATTAAGTCCTTACCAAAAAAGAAGAGCCCAGGCCCAGATGGATTCACTGTGGAAAATTCTACAAGAAATACACTCCTCAAACTGTTCAATGAAATTGAAAGGGAAGCAATTCTCCCTAAGTCATTCTTGGTAGCAAATATTACTCTAATACCAAAACCTGAGAAAGACCTAACTAAAAAAGAGAACTACAGGCCAATCTCCCTAATGAACATAGATGCAAAAATTCTCAATAAAATATTGGCAAACAGGATGCAGAAAATCATCAAGAAGATTATACACCATGACAAAGTGGGATTCATCCCAGGCATGTAGGGATGGTTCAACATACCTAAATCAATACATGCAATCCACTGTATCAATAGAGCCAAAAGTAAGAATCACATGATAATTTCTATAGATGCAGAAAAAGCTTTTGATAAGATCCAACACCCATTCATGATAAGAACCTTACAGAGAATTTGAATAGATGGTCTTTACCTCAATATGATAAAGGCCATCTATGACAAACCAACAGCCAGCGTCATATTAAATGGCCAAAAACTAAAAGCCTTTACCTTAAAATCAGTCACAAGACAAGTATGTCCCTTATCACTGCTCCTATTCAACATAGTACTGGAAATACTAGCCAGAGAAATTAGACAAGAGAGAGAAATAAAAGGAGTAAAGATAGGAAAAGAGGAAGCTAAACTATCATTATTTGCAGATGACATGATACTCTACATAGAAGACCCCCAAAAATTCACTGAAAGACTCCTAGATATAATAAATAAATTCAGCAATGTAGCTGGATACAAAGTCAATACTCAAAAATCAATAGCATTCCTATACACTAACAACAAAATCACCGAGAGAGAAATAAGAGAAGATATACCCTTCACACTAGCATGCAAAAAAAAAAATGAAATACTTAGGAATTAATCTAATGAAAGAAGTAAAAGAGCTATACAGGGAAAATTATAATACCCTGAAAAAGAAATTGAAGAGGACCTCAGAAAATGGAAAGACACCCCTTGTTCGTGAATAGGAAGAAAAAATATTATGAAAATGGCCATTCTCCCAAAATTGTTATACAGATTCAATGCAATCCCAATGAAAATACCACTAACATACCTCATAGATCTAGAGAAATCACTCCAAAAATTCATCTGGAACCAGAAGACACCTAGAATAGCAAAGGCATTTCTAAGCAGCAAAGCAAGGCAGTTGGCATCACAATCCCTGACTTGAAGTTATGCTACAAAACTACTGTAATAAAATCAACATGGTACTGGAATAAAAAACAGATCTGAAGATCAATGGAATAGATTAGAAGATACAACCACAACTACGAACACACTCAACCATCTTATCTTTGATAAAGGGGCCAAACATGTTCACTGGAAGAATGATAGTCTCTTTAATAAATGGTACTAGAAAAACTGGCTCTCCATATGCCAAAAACTAAAACTAGACCCATGACTGTAACCATGTACTAAACTAAAATCCAAATGGATCAAAGATCTAAATATTAAAACAGAAACACTAAATCTGTTGGAAGACAAAGTAGATAAAAATCTTGAAGACATAGGGGTAGGTAGAGAATTCATGAACAAGAACAAAACTGCATGGGAAATACTTCCCAGAATCAATAACTGGGATCATGTCTTATCAAAGAGTTTCTGCATATCAAAAGAAATCTCCAGCAGAGTGAAAAGAAAACCCACAAACTGGGAAAAAATCTTAATGAACTATCCCTCACACAAAGGACTTCTGTCTAGAACTTATAAAGAATTTTAAAAAATCAGACCCCTAAAATTCAAAGACCCAATCCAAAAATGGGCATCCAAGATGAACACACAGTTCTTGGATAAAGAAATATGAATGACAAATAAATACATGAAAAAATGTTCATCATCATTGGTCATTAGAGAAATGCAAATTAAAACCACACTGAGATTCCATCTCACTCCAGAAAGAATGGATCAAGAAAACTACCAACAACAAATGCTGGAGAGGCTGCAGGGAAAAAGGAACTCTTCTTCTCTGTTGGTGGGAGTGTAGAATGGTGCAACCACTGTGGAGGTCAGTCCGGAGATTCCTCAAAAAGCTGGGATTGGAAGTCCCATTTGATCCAGCTATTCCACTCCTAGGCATATTCCCAGAAGAACTGAAAACATCTTACACAGTGATAGATGTGCACCCATATTTATAGCAACACAACTTATAATAGCCAGATCTTGGAAACAATCTAATTGCCCATCAACAGAGGAATGGATAAAAAAATTGAGGTAATACAATGGAGTACTACTCAGCTATAAAGAATGATCACATTGAGATATTTATAAATAAATGGATGCAATTTCAGACCATACTCATAAGCGAAATAAATCCAATTCACATGTATAAATACTGTAAAGTCTCCCTAGTGTAAGAAATGGTAAGAGTACATAAGATTCTATGGTAATCATGGTTCCCCATTATATTGCTTTGAAGTTTTATAAGGTTTTCATTCATTGGTTGGAATGGTTTTATTCTATTTTGTTTGATGTATTTGTTTCTTATTATGTGTGATGATATGAACAGCACTTTGAAGAAAACAAGACATTATGTCAGCCATTGCTGATTTAATACCATCTTGCTTTGAAGTCCTACCATGCTTTTGTTCTTCTATTACCATTAGTTCTATCATGTTGTGTCTTATTGGATTTTAATATGTATAATAAGATAAATAAATTTTTATGGAAAATGAGATATTATAGTAGCCCTTGTTCATTTTCTGTTATTTGGTTCAGAATGCCTTATAATACTTTCATTCTCTTGAATGGTTTTATTCTATTTTGTTATGTTTGATATTATTGTGTGTGAAGCTATGCTCAACTATTTCAAAGAAAGAGCCATTATGGTAGCTACTGTTGATATCCAATTGTCTTGTTGTGAAGTGCTGTGTTATTTGCATTGTTCTGTTCTGATCTCCTTTTTCTGTCCTCTTTTGTTTTATTCTCTTTTTAAATTTTTTTTTTAAAAAGGAAGAACCTGTCCCTGATGTCCAGAGCTGTCGTCTCAGTTGTGAAGTGATACACCAACCTCCCTTACATAACAGGAAAACAAACTTCCACTTTATTCAAGTCATTAGATGTTTTGTTGCTTTGTTTTATTTGGACAGGTAAAACAATGACTAGTTTTTGGGAACTAGTATTGGCAAAAACTCCAGTTCCATTCTGTTCCAGTTCTGTTCTGGCTGCCACTTCTCCTCCAACCTGGGGGCTTTCTGTATGATTTCTTGCACTGCCAAAAGGCATATGACATTATAGCAAATTATACAAATATTGCTGTAGTTACGGAGATTAAGTTGCTTTCCCTCAAGAAAAGTGATGGACTTGACACAGGTCTTTGTTAAATTTTCAGAGTTTTGGGGAAAATGGATTCTGGCCACTTTTACTAATCTCTGGTTGCTTTTATGGAGTGATGAATTTTTGGAAAATTTTAATTTTTTAGTTTTTCTGTCATTGTTCCTCCAGCTCCAAAAAAAAAAAAAAAGCAAATGAAGCACAGCTGGTAAGTTCTCATGACAACCATATGTGAACTGTCTTCAATTTTTGTAGCTTTGACAGGGGGTGGAATGGAGTTAGCATTAAGGATTAAACTCAAGTTCTTGTGCATGCTACATGAGTGTTGTACCACTGAGACGCACCCCTAGCCCTCATTTTCACCTTTGAAGTTCTTCTTACCCTAATTTAAATTTGTTTTTCATAGTTTGGGCATATTGGAAGTCCATTTTGGGAATAAGAAGGTGGCTTCAGTGAAGGGGATGTGGGGCTTGAAGAACACAACCTGAGAGGACGTAGGTGGAGGGGAAAGAATGTTGCAAATGGAGGAACATCCAAGAACTGCTTATCCTATGTGAAGCACAAGCAAGTTCCTACTATTCTCTGTACAATATCTTCCTTGCTTCTCAAACACCGCTGTTACCACCATGCATTCTTACCTTAAGATCCAGGTCACAACTGGACTAGCTGCGGGTTACCAGAGAAGGGCATTGGTTTGATTTGTGTTATTACCCATTTGCTTTGCATTGTTTCTATGGCACCTCCAATAAACTAGAAACCATCCCAAGTTGACCTCTAGTCCCTCATTATATTCAATAACACATTTCTCTGCTGTTTACTTGCATGATTCTTTGTCTAGTCCTATAACCTTTGATCCAAATCACAGTGATGGTGATTAACAAATCTGTACCACTCCCTTGAATGTTGCCATATAATTATCTACCCAGAAGATTCTCAGTGATGACTAATGAGCAGTGAAAATTGATTCCTAAACTCAAAACTCTTGGCTTTTGCTATTCTTAACATTTTTTATCTGCATAAAAGAGACCATAATTCACCCACTGATTTAGTGAAAGGAAAATAGGAAGTCGTTTCACAGTTTTCTCCTTCTTTTGTACCTTTGACAGTTTCTATTAGGTTCACCTCCAAAATGTACTTTCTTTCAAGGTAAACAGTATTAGATGGCAGAAGGAACACTTTAAAATCTCAGAGTTTAACATCAGGAAAGTTTGCTCAATGGATTGGGAGATGCTAGACCATCTTTTGTCACACGATGCACCAAACTGCTGTGATGGGGGAGGAGAGAAGAGCGGAGGACGCACCACCTCTGAAAGTGACACTTACCAGTTTCGCTCAGTGACCAGTTGCCTAGCCCTAACACAACCTGGAAAGATAGGGAGATATAACGGGAATAAACCAAATGTTTAGGACACTCTCCCTACCCAGTGACTGCTTACCACTTTCCTTGCTGTCCCTCTAGGTACCATCTTCACCTGAAATTCTGAAATTGTCTCCCAACTAATCTGTCTGCTCCCAATCACGTCCCCATAGCATCTATTTCTTCTTCTCAAAGCATCTCTTTCTTACTTTCTTGTACTTTTCATTCTTCAAGCAACAGAGTGATTTATTAAATATGAAATAGATGATATTGTTATTTCTCTCTAAATTTTCAAAAGCTAAACTGCCTCATGACCTCTAGGGTTCTTCTATCAGTTCTAAATTCAGCTTCTTTCACCTGCTCTTTTACTGCCACTTCCTGCCTCACACTGCAGTAGCTCTCCTGGCCTTCTTGCTCTGTTTGAGCATCTGACTTCAATTTTACTTAAATCCTTCACACTTGTGTGCTGTTTACCTAGGAAGTCCTTTATCCAAATGTTTATATAGCTTTCTTTTTCATTCATGTCTCTGTGTGGCCATCACCCTCTTGGAGAGATTTCAACCATTCTGTATAAAACAGTTGGCTTCTAACCACCCCGTCATCCTTTGTGTTGCTGAGATGAAAAACCCAAGATCTAAAATTAAAGGAGGAAAGATGTATTTCAGTCCAGTTTGTAGAGATTTTTCCTTTCCTAGTCAGGTCACTCCAAATCAAGAAAGCATGACAGAGGACCATTGCAGACGAGAGACAGTCTATGGCATGAAAGGACAGGTAGGCAAAAGGCAGCAAAGCAGCAAGTGAAAATCAGTGTCAAACAACAGCAGCCATCTGCCTGTCCCTTTATATTCTATCCAGTTTGTAAGCTTATTAATTGGTGCCACCCACACCCTGGGTGAGGAATCCTTAATCCTACCATCACATCATTAATACCAACATCACATATCCCAACTCACTTCTGAAAAGCCCTACCTGTGACCACATGAGGCCTTGGTGTAACATCCAGATATAAGCCAGAGCATTCTGCCCCTGAACCTCCAAAGACTCATTATATCTCTCTATGCAAAAGGCATTTAGCCCATCTCTAAGAGCTGTAAAAGTCCTAAAAGTTTCAGTATTGTTGAAAAGTCCGGCTCCGAAGTGTCCTTTGAGATTCAAGCCAAACTCTTAGCTGATATACAAATGAAAAGAAAATTAAACACTTCAAGCATGCAATCATATAAGAAAAACAGTCCCATTAAAAATGGGAGTAGAAAGGAACAGGACCAAAGCAAGTCCCAAATCCAGCAGGGAAAACATTAAGTTTTATAGTTCCATGTGCAGCATCTGGATTAACCTGTGGCAAGATATGAGCTCCAATGGACTTCAGAGGTTCAGTCTTGATGGCATTGCCAATAGTCATAGCTTCTATGGCTTCTCTCTTAGGGTGGCTCTCCTCCCTTCCTTCAGCTATCTGCAGACAATCTATGTTCCTGCTTCTCCAACTTTCTGGGCTCTTCACTGAACCTTTGACTTCACACTCACAGCTTAGTGCCTCCCAAGCCTTCTGAAATCTGAGTGGAAGCCTTCCTGAACCTACAACTCTTACACTTGGCATTCACCCTAAACTCAGTACCATGTGGATGACAGCAAGGTCTGCCATCAGCTCTAGCAGTACCCAGGCTTCATCCTCTCTTGACTACAGAGGTTCAGTGCCTGGATTGCTGAGCACTATGAACCCAATCTGGAAGAAAAACTTCTCTAGGCCATCGTCATTCTGGAACATGGTACTCTGAGTTTCTTTTCTCAAAGTAAAGACTTTCACCATTATGATTTTGAGGCTGGAATGTATGGACTGTTACTGGTTCTTGTGTTGTCTTCAAGCCATCTTTTCTACTTTCCTCCCCTGAAATATCTGACTTTTTATTGCTATTGTTTTTAGTGGCGAATTTCTACTCCATTCCATCTTTGTGTGCTGCAACTTTGCTGGAACTTCCTTCCTGACCAAACTCAAAGTATTTTAAATCACTCTGCTGGGCTCTTTGCTCTCAATTGTCAATATAAATATGGCTAAAAGACCTCAATAGTAGCCATTGCACCACCTTAACATTAAAATGCCTTGAAATTTCTTCCACAGGCTGAATTAGTTCACTACTTTTAGTCTTAGGCAAAATTTTGACATGAGAAAATGCAGGCAGATTTTCTGCCACAGTGTAACATGCATGGTCTGGAGCCCAACAACCAATGCAGCACTGGTCCCTAACTTAAATCTCTTGAGCCTGTCTGTACTAGCTATATTTCTACCAGCATTCTGGATCTTCTGGGCTCTGACTAGAACCTTTCATTAAGTATAGTTTAAAGCATTCCAGAACTGCTTCTTTAACCAACATCTCCAAATCATTCAAAGCTCTTCCTACAAGCCAGTTTCAAAGGTTCCTGATGAGTGTGAGCATTATCATGTGTGGTCAAGTCAGTATTAGTTCCTTCTAGAATACTAGGAGAAGCCAACACCACAGTGGGTGGGAGTGGGGATGCCTCCAGCACTGTGGACAGGGAAGTCTTTTCCTCTAGCAATATAATCTCATCAGTCTAGGAACTAAACATTCTCAGCCTTGATGGGATCCTCCAAAACATCAACACTCTTTTCTGATCAGTGTTCTCATCTTTCTTCAGATACCCTTCGAAGGTGGAGATTAAACATATGCTATATTTCAGTCAGCTGAATGAGTGGCTTGTGCTTGGGTTTCTGCAGTGTCAATCTTGCAACTGAAGGAAAGGAAATTTTCTTTCAGGACACACTTAGAGAATTTTTTAAATTTTGTGTGTGTGTCTGGAACTGGGAATTTGAATCTTTTGAGCTCCTTATTTTCCTTTATTAATTTTGCCTCTATGGTTATTGGGCTACAGTTAGTAGAATTTAGATTTCCTATGGACATTTTAAGCTCGTTGTTTTCCTTCACTGGTTTGCACAGGGATGCTAAAAGTAACCAGCCAGCGTCTTTATATTTCCCACTCTACCAAAAACATTCAAAGCCTTCAAATATGGAATTGCTAACTCCTTAACATTTCATAAGTGGTGGATTAAGATAATCAAATGAATCTACATTGCATATTGCCTTTAAGTGTTTACAACAGGATTATTGGTATTACCCACAGTACTAAAAGGAGAGATCTCAGTGTACTTAAGAGTCATCAAATTAGAGCAGTCAACTCCAGGGACTATTAAAGTCATTAATAAATTTCACCTTTACAAATTCATTTCTCTATAACCACTCTTGGCACCAAAATCTATATCAGTCAGTGTTTACTAGAGAAAGAGTGTTAATCCAAGATGTACAATATACAAGAATTTACAGCTAGGAATATAGCTCAGTGGCATAAGTACTTGCCTGGCAAGCACAAGGTTGTGAATTTGAGCCCAGGTACAAGGAAAGAAAGAAAGAAAGAAAGAAAGAAAGAAAGAAAGAAAGAAAGAAAGAAAGAAGAGAGAGAGAAAGAAAGAAAGAAAGAAAAAGAAAGGGAGAGAAAGAAAAATAATTTACAATACTGGTTTACAGTGACTACACACAAGGTCAGGTGTGGAAGAATGCAAAAGGATTGTCTGTGCACAGGCAGTCTGAGGATCCAATGGATGGCCTGGAGCTCAGTGTAGAGTCTCGTGTGAGTCCGTATCAGGAGCCTGGAGGGTCTGCAGTGAAAGGCTGAAGAGTAGGTGCTGGAGGGTGAAAGATCTGCACTCGAAGCTAGGAAATAATGTCTAAGGTCAAAGCAGACTAGAGCTTCTCTGAAGAAACAGAAGCCAGCCTTCCTTCTTTGTTTCCCCTTTGTACCATTCGGGTGACAAGCCACCCCAGGGTGGGTCTTCTGTGTTGAGTAACAGAACTATGCTGAACCTCAGCTGCACTCAGAGCTATGCTGATCCCATGTAGTTGGGCCTTTCTTACTGAAACTGACACAACCCGTTAACCGTCACACCCACTAACCTTTACTATGTTTTTTCTTTCACAACATTTGTCCCTAACATTTTATTTTCCTTTTTTTTCCCTTAGTTGTTTATTGTCTGTCTCCCTTACTTGAATGAAAGCTCAGTAAGTACAGAGAACTTAACTGTCCTATTTTCTGTTGTTTCCCACTATTAAGAGGAGGCCCTTGCTTATACCTCTCCTGCCTCCCTCCTCCTCTCTGTACTATGTACACGTACCAGCTCCCCAATCTGATTATAAAATGCATATAGTGAAAATGTGTACAAATAAACTGACACAATTAAACATGTGCATTATTGATTGGTTATGTAGTAAAAGCATGTCAACTAACAAGGCAAAGAGATTAACAGCAAAAAAAAAAAACCTGAGAGAACAGAAGGACACAGCCCTTCTCTGACCCAACCACACCACAGGCCACAGTTGCTCTCTGTAGTACAATTGGCAGTGATGCACATGATTCCTTGAGTTTTCTTTGAAATTCCCCAAAATATATTGGCAGGAACACCTTCAAGTAGACCTCAAGGAAATTTGCCTTTACTGCTCAAGTCAGCCCACATCAGGCATAGGAAAAATGGAGAATTAGAAGAAGACCAACATGCGCAGTGTAGTTTGGGGGATGTTTTCTTTGTTTTCTAGAGTAGTAGACAAGTTTTTTTTTCTTGAAGATAGACCCACAGACGAATACCTGTAAGTTACCATCAGTCCCTTTTCATAATACCTATGATTCTGATTAAAATTTATCATCTCTATTTATTTATTCTTTTTTTGTGAAAGGTGTCTAATATATCTAATGTAATTTCATCTTAGGATATTTAATTCCTAACTAAATAATAACTTTCATAGTAAGACTCTTGGGGGACAGTTATGATTGTCATTTTGGTCATGTATGACTAGGTTCACTAAAAAGACGTTTTGTGCTGTTTATTTTTTAGTCTTTTTCTATTGGTATATATTTGTGCTACATAATAGTTACACTCATATTGGGGAACTGATACACATATGCATTTAGTGTCTGAATGGAGTAACATCCGAAGGAGATCTGTTCTAGACACTTGAGAGACCTTTGCTAATGAAGCTGTGGTTTCTTTATCCCAACTGTGTGTCTTAGAGACAGAGTCCATACTTGGATGGAGAGGTAGGACCAGAAGTTTAATACTCATTGGTCATAGAATATTAATGTATGTAACTACAGTGGAAGGACTTCCACTTTTCTGCCATGGCTGCCTCCTTGAGATTGGCCTGAAAAATTCATGTGAGGTGTAGGGAACAAGCATCTTCTGTTGGTTGTACTTCATTCCTGTATTTCTATAGTGGCAGCATCTCATTTGGCATTCCCAGTTGGACTTTCTTACTCTCACTCTTCTTCCCTGCTGGAGAATTGCTTATAGACAGGTTTTTAAATGTATGACAGTCAGTTTTCTTTTATTAGACTCTCTAATAACAAGAAAAAGATACTATTTTAGTCTCTGAGATAATGACTACTCTATGAAGGTATCATAACATAGATGCATAGGCCTGTGGTTCACACTGAGTATAGAAAATATAAGTTATGTAGAACACATAAATGTTTTTACTGCTGTACTGATGTTCTGTCTCAAGAGATGGGTTAATGGAGAGACAGATTCATTCATCACCTAATACCCACAGAGTAAATATTCTAAGAAATTCTACTCTAAAGAAATCCACTTAAATTAGTTAATCTGATATCTCATAAACTTACTTGGCCACTGGAATTGTTTTAGTTTTTGTTTGACAGGTTGATACCAATTGGAAAATGCTGCTTTCATTTCAGCAAAATCTGTGGAGGCATGCAAATCACAATGTCTGGATGTTTTACTGGTAGGGACCAGGAATGCTAAATATCATGTAATATAAGGATTGGTTTTTCCCACATTAAAAAAATCACATCACTTAATGGAGACAGCACTCCTGTTGAGTTAAAAAATTATCTGCAATCTAGGCCAAATTTCTCATTGTACAGATGAAGAAACAATCTCCGATATCAGACCTGTGCAAGTCCCCCTACTGCAGGCGTGCTCTGAGGTTACACTGGAATTCACTTTTCTCTTTGCTCCAGTTGTGCTTATCTTTCTGTACCAGATTATCCTGGTTAATGCTTATGCTAACATACTAGGAAAAAGTACAAAAAATAAGTTATTTAAGAGCATCAAATAGATATTCCTTTACAACATCTAGACTGAGTGCTCATGGAAATGCTGGTGAATTTTTTTTTAAACAGAAGTAGCACAGGAGAAGAAATAGAACTAGCTTGTATTTTTCAGTGGCCATATGCCAGGCTATTTGCAAATCCTGGCTCATTTCTGCCCCATCAAAGTTATGACATAAAGATCACTGACTCTGTTTTGCAGATGAAGAGACCAAGACCTAGAAGAGTACTTAGATAAAATTTTCAAAGTCTCAGAGCACATAGAAAGTAGAGGAGCTGGAATTAATCTGGTTTTTGTCTGATTTCAAGGCTTGAGTACTTTCCCTTAGATCATTCCACTTCCCAATCACCAGTTCTTGCTCTCAGAAATTGGAAACATAGCCGGGCATGGTGGTACATTCCTAAAATACCAGCACTTGGGAGGCTGAGGCAGGAGAATCATTTGCAAGTTCAAGGCCAGTGTGACCCTGTCTCAAAAAAGATAGAGAGAGAGAGAGAGAGAGAGAGAGAGAGAGAGAGAGAGAGGAAGGGAAGGGAAGGGAAGGGAAGGGAAGGGAAGGGAAGGGAAGGGAAGGGAAGGGAAGAAAAGAAAAGAAAAGAAAAGAAAAGAAAAGAAAAGAAAAGAAATTGGAAGCACAATGAAGAAGGAAAGGAGGATTTATTTTCTTTAACAAAATCCATTTTGGCTTCAGTTACATTTCTGTGGCTACAAAGTAACAGAAATCAGCTCAAGTATGCTTAAATAAAAATGAACAGTTGTAGAGAAATGCAGGAGCTTCTGTACTCTAAGGAGAAGTCACAAAACCCAGCTGAACAAGGGCAGGAGGTGGCAATTGGGATGGGCACACCTTGCAATTCCCTGGGACAGTGAATCTGACTCATTCCCTGTTCTCAGTCCTGGAATTGGGTGCGTTCTTAGGAGAGAATAGCTCAGATTCATGAGATGCTTACCTTGTTTCAGCCAGCTGTGTCTGTTGGGTTAGGGTGACCCAATTGGCAGGCCATAAGCATCCTTAATAGTTACCCATAACCCACCTTTGGCCCCATCATGAGGCAATTGCAACCTTCATATCCTCCTAACAGCTCACCTTTCTTCAAAACATTGTCACAATCTTACTATCCATTTCCTCCACCCTACACTTTCCTTGTGAGCAAATTCTTCTTATTTATGATAACACATCCTTTTGATTGATAAGGTTTAACACTGCACTCTTCCAAGAGACTTCGCATTTTAATAGAACATAATGCAGTGTGATCCAACAGACATTGATAAAACCCCCTGTATACTGAGAAGTCCAGGATAAAGAATTGTCCCATCCTTCCTTAAAAGGGTTCAAAGGTGGAATTTTGCCCTGACAGACTTAGCCAAATAAATGGAGATGTAACGGTGGAAAAGAGAATTAGGGGAAGGAAGTGGCCTTGAAGAAAGAGTTCCTTAAATCATACCAAGAGATGACTGATTGTCTTCCTTCCCAAGTTATCAGCAGGTGTCCCACGGGCAGAATACATGAAGCTCACACTGCCACAGCAGACCCAAAGGACAGTCTCATGGGCAGAGGTTAGGGTAGGTATATGGGGAGAGCAATATCTAGACAGGCCCTGGGGAACAAAGGCATGACACCCAAACCAAGTCTTACAGCCAGTGCCCATTAGCAAAATAGTTCTTTGGAGCCAATGAGTCCATGCCATGAAACATTATATGGTAAAGGCCTCATCTCCCATAGGTGCCCGCCAGGATGTCTCCTGTGGGGAAGTGGAAAAGAGTGGGGGAAAATTTCATTCCAATCAGATCTGTGACATATGCAATGGAAACAAGAACAAGTTTCCCAGAACTGATGGTCTTTGCCTTGTATCCCACAATGGCCCTAGGAAACTCTCAACACTTTGCTCTGTGATTGAACCTGATAAATGCCCTTGTCCTCTGTTATTTCTCCTGAAACAAACACTGCCCACTGTGGACCTCTTCAAGGCATGAAGAGAAGCATATGATCTGGGCCTATTCTACTGTGGTAGAATGTAATCTACACATGGAGCTTTTCTTATGATCTTCATTTAAGAAAAAGGCTTGGTGGATTAATGATCTGAATTGTTTATATCTGATGAAGTGGTTTATGTTAAAGTGTTCATGACTGATGTGCACATTTCTTTTGAAGTTTAGGTATTTATTAATGATTTTCCTCAGCAAACTGCCTGCTTCATTTCATCTCAATGCCCATAACAGGCAGTGAGTAAGATATGTGGAGTTGTGGGTTTTCACAGGTTATTCAAGCACACACCACAAAGCAACTGCCAAATTTGCTTTTGTGACAAAGGACCACTGGATCCTGGGGATGGTAACTGGAGGAGTTTTAGGAGGGTGTATTCTGCATAGGATCTGGACATGGTTAGTTAAGATGCTGTCTGCCACCTTGTATGTCAATAAAATACAGCTCAGCTCCACATTTCCATGACTGCAAGCAAATTTATTTGTGGATTCTCTCCCCATATCAGTGATGTATCAATAATTATCCTTTTAAAATTCTTTAGTTAATTTAATTACACTGTGGTTAAAATAATGTTTTGTATGCTTCCAACCCTCTTTCATGGATTGGGCTTCTTATGGGTCAAACTATTAATTTGTGAATTTTCAATATACCATGAATGTATATTCTGCTGTTGCTGGACATAGTGTTATATAAATTTTAATGACTTCAAATTGGTTGATTGTATTGTTTAATTCTTTAATATACTGAATTTTTGTGCACTTCCTTGTTTTGTCCATTATTGATTTTTCTGTTCCTCCTTTAAGTTCTATCAGCTTTTCATTATATATTTGGAAATGCTATTATTAGGTATATTTCCATTTAAGGCTATTGACTTACTGATGAGTTGACTCATTTATCATGATCAAACATTCTTATCTCTCCTTAGTTGTGTTCATTTTTCTGAAGTCTATTTTTATATTGTGCTTTCTAGGGTAAGATCTCACACAGTCTACTTCTGCTTAATTAGTGATCAATTCTTTAAGTCTGTCATTTTTAAGATATATAGTAAATAAGACATTTCTTCTAGATGTGACTTCAGATATCATGCAATTTACCTCTCTTACTTTCCAAATGGAAAAATAAAACCTATAATTCCAGAAAGGAATGGTTTGTTCAAGTAGTTTTACTAAATCATGTTTGAAATCCAGGTCTCCTGATTCCCAGTCCAGGTTATTGATCTGGAGAGAAAATAGCCCAAATATAGAAACTTTGAGTTGGAAATGATTTTAGGGAGACTTAGAAATCACATTTTCCTTACATTCTCATGATACATAGAAATCTTCTTCATATAATACCTGATGTTTCTTAGTTACACTTTAAGCATGTTCTTTGAAAAGGCAGTTTAATTTGTGAAAAACTATGCCATTATTGGACAGTCTTGATATTTACAAAGTCCCTTTAAAGTGCTGAAGTCTACCTTAAATTTTACCTCTCGAATCTTCTATTTGCAGCATAGATGAACCAGAATCCAGGCTGCTCTCCATGCCAGTTCTCCCACTTTGGATAGCAAATTTGCCAATGTCTCTCATAGAATGTCACTCACAGAAGAAGTCAAGACAGGCATCCAGCTGTGGACTTATGGGTGCAGGGTAGATTGGAGCCATAACCTGTTTGATCTGCTCTTTATACTTCTATTAATAGACTCCCAATGTGTTTGGCTTTCTTGGCAGCTGCGTTCATGGGCTGATGGTCAATGGGAACACCCCTTCTTCATTTTCACTTTTTTAATTGGCAGCTACAAAGCTAGACCCCTTCCTTATCTGTTTGGAGTGATTGGTTGCAGAAATGTATGTGTTAAAGATTCTATGTTTTAACTTTTGGCAAAATATTCCTGTCTTTTGAGAATGTTTGAACCCTCACACAGATTTGATAATAGCCCTTCTGTCCTTCTATAGAAATCACTGAAGAAAACATAGCAGGGCATTGTGGGAGCGGGAAACAAATGATTTTGTCCAAGTTGATTGTAACTGTGACTACGCATCCGTGGAGTACTCAGACACAGCTCTTATTTCTCTGTTGTTTTTTGTTTGTTTAAATATGACTGTCACAAAAGAATATTAAATGTCCTTTTTTGAAACAAAGATACTCTATACAGCTTTGGCATCCATACTGCCTGGTACCCATTTTTAAAACTATAGGGTTAGCTCCACATGGCCAGTTCTTAGTGAACTCATACAGATTCTTAATGATCATCTCTTTATAAATATTAACTTACAAATCTGCTGAAGGAAAATAGTTGGGGCACCCAATGCCAAAAATATAATGCCAAAGGCAGAAAAATATAATTATTTTGAAAGCAGAAAAAAACCAATGTTCTTCCAGCAACTTGCTGTTTCAAACTCTGCTGATAAAGGCTGATGCCCAGAATTGTGTTTAGTGGAGACAGGACATGCAGATTGTGTAAGTCAAAGGGTTTGGAAGGTCTTGGGAGGAGAGGTGGTGGCATCTTCATGAGAGATGCGGACACCCTCTAGGAAAGCTAGAGACAGACTGGGACTGGCACCAACTCTGCCCTTCCCAAACTCTGCCCTCCCTCCCTCCCTTCCTCCTTCACTCCCTACCTCCCTCCCTCTCACTTGTCACCATTCTGCCTGCAGCTCTTGGAGTCAACTCTAGCCTTTTTAATAAGACAGTTTGGAAGAGAGACAAGGCTTTTCAGTCTGTGAGATAAAAATAAAAATGTCAGTGATCAGAATTTCCACATATGGTCTCAAATGATAGATGAAATTTAAAGCTGGCAATTGTCCTGAGCTGGGAGGACACAGGCCATAGAAGCTGGAAGGAGGCTTAGAATTTTTCTTTTTTCTTTTTTTTTTTTTTTTCTTCCCAAGTGATAATGGACAGCACTAAAACACAGCAAGTTCTTTCCTTTTTAAGGGCAGTGGAGGTTGGCAGGCCTTGCGAATTAGCAGCCGACCTGTTCAGAAACATTTTGCAGACCCCTCCCCTACTGCTGCGAATAGGTTTTCCCAAAATTCCAGGAGGGAGTCCTCTACAGACTGTCCATCTGTTCTCAGGCATGCAGAGAATCTGGGTAACAATTACATTTGGGAGTCACCTGTCAGAGCTCCGGAAGAGACACCATACTTTTACACCAAGCCCTTGGAGATTTTTTTTTTCTCTCCAAGGCAGTTCTGCTTTGGTGTATGGTGAGAGATTAGGAGGAAAGATGAGAATGGGGAGGAAAGGATTTATATCTCAGCTGAGAAGGGTCAGAACCCAAGAAAGGTTGGTTTTTGCCCTGACACAAGTAGATGAACACATTTCTAATGCCAAAACTCATGAAAACACTGATCTACATACTGGAGCTCTGGATGTAAATCCATGAGACCTAGACTTTTCCAGGACTGTGCTGTGTACTGGGCAGACACACCCAGAGAGTTTGTTAAAACCGAAGTTTGGAACCTGCCCACCAGGATTTCTGACTCATTGGTTTATGGTGAGGCCTGAGAACTTGCAGGTGTGCTGAGTTCTCAGGTGATGCTGTGCTTCTCACTTAGGGGCGACATTCGAAGAACCCTGGTCTCTACCACAGATCTCTCCAAAGAACTCCTAGCAGGTTAATGGTCATGCTTTGGAAATATTATCCACAGGCATGATTTCAGGGCATGTTCAGTAAAGGATAATATCAGGGACTGAACCCAGACTTGAATATGCTCCATGAATAGGGAGGAGGAAGTTAAGAAGAGGAGCAGGCAGACATCACAAACTGTACCTTTGAGAGGGACATCAGAATTTAAGAAAATCCCATAAATGCTGGGAGCATTTGATAGTAGCTAGTACCCAGTCATGGCCTTACAGATCCATCATTCTCAGGAAGATTTATCAGAGCGAGGTCAAGAGCCTAGCCCAGCGTCTGAGAAAGGACCTCGCTGCATGTGCACTGTTGAGAGCAATCAGCAGCATCTTCTCGTTCTACAGAGCTCAACTCATAACAGCACATTTTCCTGTTATGATTCTCCAGCCAAGAGCTTGACTCCTGAAAACAGACTTCAACACAGATCCCAAAGATAGTTATCATGCTTGGGAGCTAAAGAGGGGGATCATTTGCTTTTGTTGATCCAGTAAACACTTGAGTTAGTCCTTGTTTTGCCAGCAGTGCAGATGGGTGTGCAGGGTGTATATAATTTCTTCCCAGAAGCATTATACATGATAGAGTCTATTCTTTCTTAGCATCAGTCTGTTCATGGCCTCATTAATTCTGCAGTCTAAGTCTCTGAAAATGTCAACATGTTAGCAAGGGTCAGAGGGCTCTTAGATCCTTGAGTCAAGATTAGCAACTGAATTCCTCAACAGGATTACTTCATAGCCAGAAGCACAAATGTTTGGAGAACTTGTGCTTTCAGCCCACTCTTTCTTCTGGTCTTCTGGTTTCACTAGAATAAAGTCCAAGTTGGTACATGAGGAAAAACAAATCCTAACTCAAAATAGGAGCAGAAGAGTAAATTCTGGTTTCTTGAGAAAGGTCTTAAGGTTACTTAACAAGTTTCTACTGAGCAATAATTATTGGCCAGGCACTGAGAATATACTGATAAATAAGACAGGCAAAATTTAAAGTTTTGTACAAGAGGCATAACTTAGACAAGTCAGCTCATAAATCATTAATTATAGCTGTGATAAGTGTTGTGGTAGAGAACAAAGAAACAGCAACAGCGGACACAACACTTTAGTTTTCTGGACAGGTCTTTGCCGAAGTCTGGACTTGTGTGCAAGCAAAGAGAATTTGAAATGAGCTCAGGAAAGACTCCAGAGAGGTTTAAAGAGTTGATTTAAAAAAAAAAAAAAGAAAATTAAGATAGCGTAAGAATTTGAGTCAAGTGATTTGCTCTGTCAAAGTATGTGCCTCTTCGTAGAGGCTAGTGGCTCCAGTCAAGGCATAAATACATTCCGTATGCCTGGCTAGAGGGTTTCAGGGACTAAAACAACAACATAGTGTGGGATTGATGACCATATTTCTAGGTTCTTGTTGGATTATTGAACAGATCTGTTTGCACTCTCACTGCTTTAGTGTCCACTTTGTGTGCTTTAATTCTGTAACTTAAATAACTATTTCTAAAAGAACAATATGTAATGTATCAGCTAGTGATTTCTTACTGTTTATCTTCTTTTCTTGAAATTCTGTAATATTTCTACATTTTTCCTGTTTTTTTTTTTCCTCTTTAAATAAAAAAAAACAAAAAAAACCTAGACCTACTTCCATAGCAAGACTCTGCTTCTTGGGGACCTTAATTCGATGAAAATAGAACACTGAATCTCAAAGAAACAGTTTAAGATTCTAAAGCAATTCTTACTCTGTGAGTATCGAGGGATCCACACATGTTTGGAAACTTGTCATAAGAATGTGCCTTCTATGGGAAAGGGATGGAGGAGGCTCACCTTGCTGACTGATACCTCCAGGCCAGGCACACTGACATGATCCCAAGCATGTGACATGATCCTGCTACCCAGCACACTGAGAGGACTTCCAAGGGAGTAGTGGCTTTAGGGAGTTCTTCACCCTAAGCTACTAGGAATGTCACAAAGAGAAAACCAGTTATTCTCTTGGTTTAGGATTTTGCCTCAAGTTAAATTGCAGATCTCACCAAAGAAGTCTCCATCTTTGCTATGACTGTAACAGCAGAGAATGCTTTATTAGTTTCTTTCTAATCAGAGCTAGTTGAACAATGACCTGAGCAAGTGGAGTATGGGAGAGGAAGGAAGAAGAAAACCTTGTGAAGCCACAGGGAGAAGCAGGACTTCTGGAGGGGATAGGGGTTGTAGTGCACTGTTTGAAAGTGTCTGCTGCTCTCTAAGCTTTAAACACCCCCATGGTGGCCATTGTGAACTGCCAACATGGTGTCAACTGTCTGACACAGTTCCTGGAAATTAACAGTTGGCTCATGCTTGCTCCTAGATAAATGTCACCAGCATACTACTTTGGTGTCCATAAGTGAGCAGAGAAGCACTGAAAGAAGTACCCCGTGCAGCCCTGGCCTGCACTACGGGGCTGAGTTCTCACAGATGGTATCAAGATTGTGCTGTGTGGAGGGCAGGGGGTGAAGCAGGGACTGGGTGGCCCAGAGAAACATGGGTGGCACCGAAAGCGCAACAGGTGAGCAGTTTGGTGGGCCCTAATTAGTCTGAATCTTCCATCTGCCTTTTGTCCCCATCACGTAGAGAAACAATCCCAGCAACAATAGCATGACACAAGTTATAAAATGATTATTGCTCACATCCTAAAGCATGCTTTTCAGTGTGGGGACACCCATTGGAAGACAATGCCCTGCAATCACACAGAAGGGAAAGTGACAATGAGAAGCAGGGAGGGTGAGGCCAGCTGTTCCCCTTTGCGGGGGGGACAGGGCCAGGCAGGGTTATTAAAAGCTCCATGACATACTTTGGCTTTGGCGGTGAGGTTATGTCTCACCCCTGTGGGATCAGTCCCTCCAGAGCAGATAGGGACAATGCTAGTGCCAGCCTGATTGAGTTATTCGTGTCCATGGGGCCTAACCCTGCTACATGTGTTCTCTCTTTGATAAGGCCCTGCCTTATGTTTCTGTGCTTGCCTTTTCACTTCCAGACAAGGCCAAGGAATGATTCCCAGCATCTAGGCAGAACTGAGAAGAAGTCAGAAACAGTGTTCTTGTTCTCCCCAGCTCCCTGACAGCCAGTTTCTCCAGGCCACTCAAAGCTGCCATATCCAGGGTTCCGGCTGTGCTATGTACCGCCTGTCCCTTCCACCCCTTTTTTCTGTTTTTGTTTAACCCTTTAATTATTTCTTCCCTGATTTCTCTAATGATGGAAATCCCTGAGATTTCACATTAAGGCTAACCACTGATTTTGACCTAAAGTGTACACCCTCTCAGAAGTATGTATAATTTTACAAGGCTGAGACACTAAGGAAAGGTTTTAGGATGGTAGACTGTCTGCCTTCCTGGGGGATGAATGAAAAGGTGATTTGGGAAAGGTTTTTATCAGTCTCCCAAGTCCTTCCCTGGGAGTGAATAAGTAATTTTCCTGTCAATCCATCCCTGATATGTCTGGACCTCCTCATGTGGCAGGAGCTGCTGGAATGGCATGGAGTCACTTACTAGTAGGTTCAAGTAGGTGTACCTAGCATTAGTGATGATTGGCTCCTGTACTGGGGAGGAAGTGAAGCTCTCAGAGTGGTCCCAGTTCTTTCACTGACTCTGAAGACCAAGGAGAGGACACTTAAATGTGTAACTGGTAAATCTTCTCCTGTGAGAGCAGCCCACTGGGTACAATAAGAATCAGGGTTTTTCCAGGACATAAGCTTTACATATGGGTCCAGTTCATGATTCATCTTTGTCAGATTATCACCAACCTGGCTTGGGCTGGGACACATGCACGGCACTACAGTTTTCTCAAGATATGCACACCCCTCTTAATCAATTGTGTATGTAGACCCATCCCTTCTCCTCTGCTTTACCCAAGTCCTATTCAAGGCAGAATCACCTGGGCAGGGCTGAGCAGGGTTTATGCATCAGAATGTGCTGAACGATAATAATTATAATAGCTTCCCTTTATCAAGCACTTGCTGTGCACACATATTCATAGATGATCTCATTTAATCCCTCCAACCACCCAGTTTTACATTATTATTATTATTTTACTGATGAGGAAACTGAGACTTGGGACAAAGGGCATGCAGCTAGTAACAAGCACATTTAGGCAGTATATGGTGAACCCAAAAAAGTATAGTTTTCCCCCAGACCCTGTGCCTGGGAGCTGGCAACACCTCTCTATCTTAGCTGAGCTGGGTTTATGGCCTGTGGCTGGGACTACATAGCCTTACTAATCCACAGTCAGATTCACAGGAAAGCCAAGTAAGTTAAATCTCAAATTCAGAAAAGAAATAGAAACCAGAAAATAATTTTTCGTTTTACCATAGTATTCTAGGTGTTTTATACAGTATTTGGAAAAAGTGTGTTTGAAGCATCTGGCTCCCTTCTCACCTAAAAATTTTCTTTTGATTCACAAAGAACATAAGAAGACCATCCACATAGCTGTAGTGGGACAATGTAAATCATGCCCAAGAGGCTCTACAGGGCTCTGAGGTCTGCAGACCAGACCTACTCTTCATCATTCACTGGGAACTTTACAAAGATGCTATAGAAGGTGGTGGAGAATCAGAGCGCAATTCTTATTGACATTACCTAACTTGAGATTTGGACACTTGGGCCTGTGATTTGTTACTTGGCAGGAACAGAATTGAGCTGATTGATACAACAATAACAGGAGACGCAACCTCTGAACAGGGGCTGGGACTTGCCTCCAGCTCTTCTTGCATATGTTAACCACCTGCTTCAACTCTGAATACAGGCTTGGGATAGAGAATAAAAACTAAAGACTCAGCAGCAACCAGAAGGCTACAGCCAGACTCTGCCTGATCTATTTAGTAAGTGCTATTGTAGTCAGGAGTTGCAAGGAGAACAATTACATACAGGACACAGAATTTATAGTATTATTTATAATGATCACCCAAGGAGTCAAATACAAAGAAGGTTCAGGGAATCTGTCCACACACTAAAGACCTAGAAAATCCATCTGAGGACCTGGATCTCATCACAATAACCTGCATGAGTTCAGATAAAAAGCTAGAGCCCATGAAAATGACTCATGCAAACCTATTTCACAGATTTGCACTGGGAAGGCCCAAAGGTCAGCAGTAGAAGCTAGAAAGTCTGTGTCAGCAGGGTGAAGGATCTGTGCCAGCAGGCTGAGGGTCGTGCAGTATAGCCAAGAATCGATGCTTGAAATAAGGATCAGGGCTCCCACAAAAGTATGACAACCACCCTCAACAAAAATGAGGTCCCAAGCTCCTCCAAAGATGAGAACAGCCAAGTTCATATCAGGAAGCCAGCACGACAACTTCTCCTGCAGATTGAACAGCATGTGTGTTCCCCTCCACAGCCAAGAAGCAATTGTTCAAAGTGAGGACCAAAGCTCCCCCAAAGTGAATAGCAGCCATTCTCAGCACAAGGTACTGAGTTCTTTCAATAATAACAGCTGAGTTCATATCAGAGAGGCCAGCATGACAAGGTCCTCCAGGAGAACCAACAGCTCCAAAAGAACCAAACGTTCCAAACATCAACATTCACTTAGGAGAACCCACAATTCTACTCTTCCTCTCCAAGTCTCCTTTTTATGCTGGCAACTTTCCTCAAGTGGGTCATCCACACTTAGCACGGTGCTGACCCAGTTCAGTTGGCATTTAATTTGACCACCAGTTTTTAATCCACCACAAGTGCTAATCAAAAACTTAAAATCTGACATATTACACTCTACTCTGGGCATAGGGTAACACATATCAGAGGCTGTCTTTGACCTTAATGAGCTTATCATCCAGTTGGGAAGATAAAAAGTTTTAAATGAAATGATATAAACCTTGGTAATACTAAATAACAGAAACCATATGTGGTACATAAAAGGATTATAAACTTAAGTTAAAATTTCAGAGAGTTCTAATATTAAGAGGAATTGCATGGAGTCAGGGTCAGAGCAGAACCAAAGATGAGGGAGATTGTCGGAGCAAAGGTGCAGGATCAAAATTAAAAGTAAAAAAGGCTGGGAGTGCAGCTCAGAGGTGGAGTGCCTTTGGGTTCCATCCCCAATGCCATGGGGGAAAAAGCAAGGGAGAAAGAGGGTTTATAGGCAAAATGACTAAATTCACAGAGCCATACATGCTCTGTTTTAGGGGGGAAAATTTCCGTGTATCCTAAATACTTCCCCAAGGGCTTCTGCCTTTCTCTTCCTATCTTTCTGTCACTCAAGAGTACTAAAATCTTTCTCTACTTTTGGATTTCATCTCAAGTCCAAACTTGTTCTAGTAGCCTTTCCCCCAAATTCCAGACTAAGTTGAATTTTACACTCACTGCATTCTTATAATAGGGTTACACCATGCCTTTGAAAAATTAATTACAGGCTGCCTTATTTTGTTAGCTAATGATTTTATTCATATCCCTAAAGAAACTTTAAGCCTCTTATGGGCAGGGTTGAGTATGGAATTTCTTGTGTATCCTGTGCATTGCTAAATATCTAATAGAAGCCCAGAGGATGTTGAGTGAATGTCACACATGCAGGGTCATTGATTGTCTACACTTGTTTGAAGTTCTTCCAGGCCAGAAGCTGCAGAGTCAGGTGATCTTGATGGTTTTTATGAATTCTTGTTTTAATTAGAACAACTGCTCTTTATTTTCACAAAACATCCAGTATCTTTGGAAATACTGCTATCCTTCCCAACTTATCCTAATATATCAGGTTTTCTTCGCCTATTCTTAAAGACTCTGGGACACTTTCAACACTTCAGCATTTATTCAATCACAGTTTAGGATGACAGTACAGGATAGCTTTAAACAACTGATTAAAAGTTTCTAGCCTAAATTTCCACAATTTGTCAGACCACTAGCATAATTAGGGCTGTGGTGTTAGATTCTTTACAATGAGAGAATGATGGCAAGCAAGAGAAACCTGTGCCAAAACTAAGCAAGTAAACAAGAAAAGACAAATAAGGGAAACAGGAAGGAAGTTTTTTTGACAAAACTCAAGAACAGGAAGGTAATCAAAGATAATCAGATATTTCAGTAAGCTGCCCACTATGGTTCTCATTCATGTCACACATCCTTCATCATTTCTTATCTTTCTTCCCTTTCACCCACTCTCTACCTGGAACCTTCCAGCTTGGCCCCAATCATTACTGCTTGACTTCTGGCTCAAGATCTGAAGATAGCAAGACTAGGAAATGATTTTCTTAGACTAGGAAGAGCCTGGACTTGGATGAAGAGAGTGTCTTTTTGTGTACTCATTTCTCACGGTTCTGAGATTAGTCCTGTAGATCCTCATTTCCAAACAGAGACATTTAAAAACAGGACCAGTGGCTGTGCTCTGTCCTCACTCTGGCATCATTAAGCCTATTGATGGAAGTGGGTATCAGCAGGGAGTATGAGAAAGAGGCTGATATCATGGGACCTAATAAGAAAAGTGTCAGTCTGACCCTTTATTCCAAAAGATGAAGGGCACAAATGGAAGAATGGAAAACAAATCTGATGTAGAATCTCATGGGAGAAAAGTAGGGTGTCAGTAGTGCTGTATTTTGCACCTCAGCTTCCTGTTTTGGGGAAGGTATAGTCAGTAGACCTAGGGATTCTGGTGAAGACTTTAGCTTACTATACAAGATTGATCGAAACATATGCTGTACATTTAAATTTAGCTTTTAAAAACTTATACAAGACAAATGCATCTCTTAATAGATTTTTAAAAATTTAAAAATTCACTATGATTTTCAGTCACCTCTTGTATTATAGACATTTTGGGACTGGTCAACTAACATCAAACCTGGCTAATCCTCTGTCAGCGCTATTAGAGGTTGAGTGGTAACAAGAGGCTGGATCTAAGACAAGGTGCTGAAAGGTCTCTAACAATTTTTGTGATTGTGAAATGCAGGCAGGCAGAGAACTCCCACTTTCTAGAAAAGGCTAAGTTCAAGGAGGTTCAAGTGATCAAGAAGCTAGCCAAATTCAAGTCCACCACTCCTCCCAGGAGCCGTTGTTAGATTTCCTCACTGCTTCCGGAATTGTTTCCTAGACTCTGTGCCATTCAGCAGAGCAGCATCAGTGGTTTCCTGAGGAAATCAGAGACCTGAACCCCCATTCTGGCACCTCCCTTTGTCTAACCATTTTCGGAAGACACAAAGAGAACCAACTTCACCCCCACTTGTAGCTAGGAGAATCTTCAATCAGCACCTCATAGCACATGATTGCCAGAGAGGGATGCAGTAGAAGCTTCCTGTCTGGCTTGCAGTAGGTGGAGGTGGAAACAGAACAGCCCACAAGAGCCCAGGGAAGGGGCTGTCTGTACTGTCTGTCAGAAGGGGTTATATAAGGGTTGTATAGAAGTCATATGAAGGTCCTGTTAGCAATAGCCCTTTGGGATAGGTCATAGTTTCAGAGAATCACAATGCAGGTATTTAATATGCAGAACTATAGAATGCATAATTTAGTTGGGGAATATATTCATTAACACTTTTGAAAAAGTAAAATATTTGATGATGAATCTATTAGTTCCTTTAAATTGCCTCTTTTTTCATGTTATATGTTTTTATGCCTGTGATGATTTTTTTAAAATTGTGATATAACCATGATCATATATTTCATCTTCTTAAAGTACATAACTCTGTTGATTTTAGCACATTGACAGTTGTACAGTCATTGCCACTAATTCCAGAACATTTTCATCATTTCAGAGGGAGAAACTCTCTACCTATTAGCAGTTACTTCTCCTTTCCCCTATTCCACCCAGGCCTGTGCAAACACATATCTACTTTTTGTCTCTGTGGATTTGCCTACTCTGGACATTTCCCATAAATGAAATCGTATAATATGTGACTTTTGGGATAAGCTTCTCTCAGATAGAATAAAGTCTTCAAGATTCGTGTTTGCTTGTAATGTGTATCATTCCTGTTTGTGAGCAAATAATATTCCATTGTATAATATATTTTAAAAATCTATTTATCCACTGATGAACATTTGAGTTATTTCCACTTTTTGAGTAATAGTGCCATGGACATTTATGGACATTTTTATTTTAAAGAAAATAAAACCAAACACAATAAAACAGAATATAGCCAATCAAAACAAAACAGTGAACACGGTACAAGACTTCAAAACAAGATAATAGAAAATCAACAATGGTTTCTATAATATCACTTGTTAAATTCAAAGTAGCTGCCTATGCCATTAGACTTAATAAAATCAAACAAACAAAACAGAATAAAATCAATCAAAGCAAAATAATGAATGTGATATGGGGCTTCAAAACAAGATAATAGGAAATCAACAATAGTTATCATAATATATCTTATTATCTTAAAAATGGTTGCCCATACCATTAGATATGATAAAAGCAAACCAAAAAAAAAAAAAAAGAATAAAACTAAATAAAACAGAACAGTGAAAAGAATATAGGACTTCAAAACAAGATAATAGGAAATTAACAATGGCTACCACTTTCCTTTTCTAGATGTTGCTTCCCCTTTCACTTCCACAATATCTACTGAACATTTTGGATCCCACTAACTCCTTCAGTTTTTTATTCTAGGGAGGCAACCTGATGGTCATCCATGTGATTCTGAACCATTTCACCCACGAGCATGATCACAAGTTGCATTCATTTACCTACAAGAGCCTTGTAATTATCCTTCTATATAGCTGAGTAGACTTCTATTGTATAAAAATGCCATATCTTTCCTGTGGTTGATGGGCAAGCTACTCCTGCTTTTTTTCTGGTTTCCTGTTGCATGGAACATTGTTTTTTTCTCCTTTGACTTTTAGTCTATGTATATGCATATTCTTGTGTGGACATGCATATTTATTTATCTGTGTATACCTGGGGATAGATTACTGGATTATATGACAACAATGTGTTTAAATTTTGAGACATTCCCAAATTATTTTCCTAATCATTTACCTCATTTGAAAAGACATCCAGCAATATATGTGTTCCAATTTCTCTACATCTTCACCAACACTATTCTCTAGCTTTTTAAAAGTTGTTATGGTCAATACATTGTATCAACTTTAAAAGTCTAGAAGCTGAACTAAGTAACTCAGGAATTCTACATTCTAATGTGTAGAAGACATGCCCTTGTTGCTCTAGAATGTTATTCATGGTGTCACTTTATGAAGTTTAGAAATTTAATTAATTGACTCAGCAGGTGGTCAGATCCTCACTTTGTAAATATCCTCAGGCTGTGCAAGAGGTGGGCAGGGAGATGTGTTAGTACCACAACTGCCCTGGAAGGCAGGCGGCCTACTTACAATATAAGGGAGGAAAAGAGGCTTGCTCTCCATCCTTTTATGTTCTGTTGCTTTTGCTGTCTTCTGCTGCCTTGAATTCTTGTCCTCTGCCATGTCATCTTGCATTGGAGGCAGCTGATTATGGACTGAAACCTCTACAAACTGTGAGCTAAATAAATCTTTCCTTCTTTAATTTTGGCATTGGGTATTTTGTCTCAGTAATGAGAGAAAAGTAATCAAGACATTATAGCCATCCTAATGGGTATAAGATGGATCTTTTGTGCTTTTGATTTATATTCCCTATTAGCTAACGATGTGAGCATCAATGTTCTATTGAACAACTATATATCTCCTTCAGAGAAATGCCTAATTATTCACTGAGCTCTTTAAACTTATATCATCTGTTTATTCCTGATGTGTTTTAGGAGGTTATTTATTTATTTATTTATTTTGTCATTTTTGAGACAAGTTCTCTCTATACAGTTCAGGCTGGCCTAAAGTTTACTTTGTAGATGAGGCTAACCTTGAACTTGTAAGGATCCTCCTGCCTCAGCTTCCCAAATTCTAGGATTATAGGTGTGTGTCACCATCTGCTGTGCTTCTGAAATCAAACTCAGGTGACATAAACCTTTCCAGGATGATGACATCAGTATTGTTAGTTTTTTTCCTGTGCAATAGGGAGATAAAGAGAGAGAGATAAATAGAACTGTACTGAGGGCACAGGAGGGCTGCAGAACAGTGCAAGATCTCTCAAAAAGGGGAGCTTGGGAATGGTTTTTATGCAGTTGGTCTGGGGGTGGGGTGCTTGGGTGACTGAAGTGTTAGAATTGGAGAGGGCTCAGTGCATGCTCAACAAAGGAGAGGGAGGTTTTTTTTTTCCTGGAACTAGAAGAACAACACAGAAGTTACTTTTGGAGAAATAAGTTGTTTCTTGAGGCGGTGCCCAGTTGGGTGGGTGTCATGTTAGAGTTAGCTAAGCCCCAGGCTGGCAGAATCTATCAAATATCAGATTCACATATATCTGGGACATGAAGAGAATGATCACTGAGTAACCTGTGGTCTTACCTGGAGATGGAAGAATAAACACCAAGTAACTTCTTAAGTGTCTTTTCAATCCAAAGAGATTATGTGATAGAATTTATTTGCCTTAAGAGACAAATAAGTATTCATGGAGAGGTAGACCATAAAACCATGAAGAAAGGAACACTGACAACAGTGTGTCCTTGAGCCGTGTATCACCTCTACCAGGACCTCTGACATAAACTGGCACCCTTGTTCCAGATTCCTACCTGCAAAATGTAAATTGAGAAGGAGCCAGCTCCCTATGTTAGATCCATGGATCTAGACCTGCATGAGCCACAGAACTGGTTCTTTGTGACCCTCTGCTTCTTTAACAATATGACCTCTTCCAGGACCAAGGTTCTCTAAGTAGGAGAAAGAATTTTCTCTCCCTAAATTCCTAAAGCAGAAAAGCAGAACAGCCTGAAAATACTTTCTCTGCAGGTCTTGAAGACAGCCAGAGAGTCTGTCTTCCTGACATAGCTAATGCACATTAACCGAGAAAGCAAACTCTGAAGGTTATTTTAGACTAAAGCTGATATCCATAGGTGAGTCTTCCACCAGGTCACTGGGAAAACCTGGTCTCTGCCCCCAGGCAAGTTTCCACACAAAATGGGTTGCATATTTCTAAGTTTCCAATGTGCAAGCACATTCTGCTTCCTATTACATACTGACCAACATGGAGCAATGAGTGCCAGAAAAGAAAGAAGGGGAAAGTCGGACACTAGACAAACCAAAAGAAACTTACTTAACAATAGCTTAACTGCCCTGAGATAAAACCAGGAGTTCCTCTAGTCTGTGTCCTAAGTACAAGTGGAGAAAGAAATTCTTGGCATATAAATGTGTTGTGATCACATCTGTACTCCAAACCCAAACCCTAACCTGGGCATTAGCTGAGTGTGCATGTTTGAGGTGGGCTTGCTATAGGAAACTGTTCGTTGTGGTTTTGCTTTCAATTAAAGTATTAGAGACAGGAAGAGAATCCAAGATTCAAGCATGTGTATTCCAGGCAGCCTGGATGAAAGAGGATAACTTTGGAGCTGAAGATGAGGAAGAAAGACTGAGGAAACATACATTAATGAGTATTGATATTAAAGGCTATGCCCACAGTCTCTTTGGCAGGGAGTTGTACTGCTCCTGGAATCTGTCAAAGGCCAAAAGGAGAATGAGGCTGTATCTTCAGGTGTGGGTGTACACAGAATTGTGCATCTGTAAGCAAACACAGTAGCTTGTAAACTGTCAATGGTACATTAGACAGTCAGCCAGGTCAATGCCTCTTTTCTTTGTTCCTCAGCCCAGTAAATTTTCAGGAAAGTTTACATTTTGATTGTTTCCAAAAAGGATTAGTTAAAGCTGTCTCTCTAGAGTTTTTTATGATTTGGATCTAGATTTCCATCAAAAGCCTCATATGCTCACAGGTGGAGCTTTTGGAAGGTGATTGAATTATAGAGGTCTGTAGCTGACATTGCTAGGAAGTGGGGCCTGGTTAGAGGTGAATCCCTATGGGTATAACCCGGAAGAGCATATCACCCTCCACTTGCCCTTTCTCCCTCTCTGTTTCCCAAGGACCATGACACAAGCAGCTTTCCTCCACCAGACCCTTCCCCTCTAACTTCCTGCCTTGGAGCCTCCCATCTGTAGAGTAAAGACATGACTCAAATTAAACTTCATTTCCTTTAAATTGAAGGTGTTGGGTATTTGAGAAAATAACTAAGACATAATTGATGGGAATAGATGGAGAAGGTTGGATCAAGACTCCTAATTAACAGGAAATTGACAGGATAGGTGATGGTACGAAATCCTAGTCCCAAGTGCTATGTGAGCCTCCTAAAAAACCTTCCTCAGAAGAAGAAGGTAGACTTCACTTTACACCCAGAGGAATTTAAGTCAGCATACTATAAGAATATTTACATACCCACATTTATCATAGTACAATTTATAATAACCAAGCAATGGAACCAGTTTATATACCCATCAAGAGATGACTGATTAGAGAAAACATTGTATATACAAACACAATGGCATGCTAGGTAGTTATGAAAAGGAATAAAATAATTTTACTTGGAGAAAAATGGATGAAACCATCATGTTAAATGAAATAAATCAGTCTTAGAAAAGTTTTACACCTTTCTCTCATATGTAGCATCAGGGTTTTAAAAAACCCAACATGAACACAAAAATGAGACTACTAGACAAGAGAAAAGGGAGGAGGGTGGAGGGTGGAAATACGGGAGATTAATGAGTAATGGGAAAACTGAAGTGTATTTTTTTTTATTTAAAGAGAAAAAAAACAGGAAAAAGGTAGAAATATTACAGAATTACAAGAAAAGAAGATAAACAGTAAGATATCACTAGCTCATAAATTGCATATTGTTCTTTTAGAAATAGTTATTCAAGTTACAGAATTAAAGTACACGAAGTGGACACTCAAGCAGTGAGAGTGCAAACAGATCTGTTCAACAATCCAACAAGAACCTAGAAATATGGTCATCAATCCCACACACCTAAACATACATGCAGCTATATCTTTTATAGCGCTTCCTATTTCCTCTTTTTTTACAATACCAATTATACATTTTTAGAATTTTATTTGAAAAGAAGAGAAACAAAACAAAACAGAAAAAAAGGTAGCAGCAATACGGAATTGTGAAAGAAAGAAAGAAAGAAAGAAAGAAAGAAAGAAAGAAAGAAAGAAAGAAAGAAAAAGGAGAATAAGAAAAAGCCCCACTAAGAAATCAGTAATTTATAAATTCATAACATCATCCTGGATGTAGTTGCCCAAGTTACAAAGTTAAAGGGGACATAGTAAACATTCAAACAGTCAGACTACAAACAGTTCTGCTCAAAGATCCAACAAAGATTCAGCAATATGGTCATCTATTTTACACACTCAAACATACATGCAGTTATATCCCTTGGAGCACTTTCTTTTCCTCTCCTTTTTACAATAGCGATTACACATTTTGGTTTTATATCTCTTGTAGTTATTATTTACTTTTTACACTAGAGACACAATATGATATTTATAAATATGATTCTTATTTATTTCACTAATGAGGATAGTCTCCAGTTGTCTCCATTTCCCTATGAAGGCCTCAAGATCATCGTTTTTTATAGCTGAGTAATGTTCCATTGTATAAAAATGCCACATCTTTTTCATCCACTCTGCAGTTGATGGGCATCTTGGTTGTTTCCAGGATTTAGCTATCACAAATTGTGCAGCTATGAACATGGCTGCACATATATCACTGTGATATGAACTTTTCAGTTCTTTGGGGAAAATACCCAGGAGGGGAATAGCTGGATTGAATGGGGCTTCCAATCCTAGTCTTCTGAGAATTCTCCATAAGAATTTCCATAATGGTTACACCAGTCTACATTCCCACCAACAGTGGAGCAGTATTCCTTTTTCCCCACAGCCTCACCAACTTTTGTTATCAGTTGATTTCTTGATGGCAGCTATTCCTTCCGGAGTAAGGTGGAATCTCAATGTTGTTTTAATTTGCATTTCTCGAATGACCAGTGATGGTGAACATTTCTTCATGCATTTATTTGCCATTTGTATATCTTTCTCTGAGAACTGTGTGTTCATCTCAGATGCCCATTTTTGGAGAGGGTCTTTGAATTTGGGGGGCTTGATGTTTTTCAATTCTTTATATATTCTGGACACCAGTCCTTTGTCTGAGGGGTTGCTGGTTAAAATTCTTTCCCACTCTGTGGGTTTTCTTTTCACTCTGTTGGTGATTTCCTTTGAAGTGCAGAAACTTTTCAATAATGTGACATCCCATTTGTTGATTCTTTGAAGTGTTTCCCGTGCAGTTTGTGTTTTGTTCATGAATTCTCTGCTTACCCCTATGTCTCCAAGACTTCTACCTACCTTGTCTTCCAGTAGATTTAGTGTTTCTCTTTTAATATTGAGGTCTTTGATCCATTTAGAGTTTAGTTTTGTGCATGGTGATAGGCATGGATCTAGTTTCAGTCTTCGGCATGTAGAGAGCCAATTTTTCCAACACCATTTATTAAAGAAGCTATCCTTCTTCCAGTGGACATATTTAGCCCCTTTGTCAAATATCAGGTGGCTGAGTGTCTTTGTAGTTGTGCTTGCATCTTCTAATCTGTTCCACTGATCCTCAGGTCTATTTCTTTGCCAGTACCAAGCTGATTTTATCACTGTGGCTTTATAGTACTGTTTCAAGTCAGGAATTGAGATGCCTCCTGCCTTGCTTT